>AYEL01013454.1:0-45375 GCA_000484575.1 Olivierus martensii | reverse complement strand
AAAAAGTAATATGCTGATGGATATGAGAATGAAAAATGGATACAGAAATAGTTGGTGTTAAATATTGGACAATGAATCTGAGAAACAGTTGATTGGGAAGATAACAGATATTGAGGACCCACTGTATATAAAAGGTCAGATGTCAGGATTATATCCTAAGGATAAAATTAAATCTTTAATTATACTTTTTATCTGGAAGTTTTTTAATTTGTAAGTATTTTTTAGAAAAATGACTCAAAATTTTATAGTTATCATATATGAATGTAAAGTTACAGGAAAAATATGCAGTTAAATTAACATAACAAAGGCATAAAACTTTGATACAATTTTAATTTATTTAAGCAAATAGATAATAAAAAAAAGTATTCAACATATTTCATTTATTGGAAATGCAAATGCAATTTAAAAATAATTTTTTCATAATTCAGAGAAAATATATATGTGATAGCAACTTAATTATAAATTATGCAGTTTGCTTTTTGTAAGATCAACTAAATTGTACTCAATTTAGACAATAATTAATTGAAGATAAATTATTTATGTTTTGCATATTAAGTATCACTTTTATTCTATTTAATGACATTTTATATAATGTAGAGAAAATATAGCTTGTCTTTTATGATGCATCCTTCTGATAATTGATTCTGGCAAAGATACAGATTTTTTTTTTCTGTAACTAAAACAAAATTTCAAAGTTTTATAAAAATCTAAATTATTTTAGGAAAAAATTTGCCAAAGTTTTCACTTGTAACTTTTATGTTTAAAATTTGATAGTTTTGATGAATATATGTAAATATTTTATGGATAGGTAAATTCTGGCATATTGCAATTTTTTTTGTATAAAATCAATGAAAGTGAATATTACTATAGTTATTGACATTTAAAATTATTTAAAAATTAACAGTGTTTTAAAAATTTTAAATACATTATTTAAAAAAAAAATAATGTAAATCATAGATATGTACATGTACGTACTGATACATATAGCATTTGCTCTTTTTTAGTTATGGAATAACATTGTGCTTGTAAAGTCACAAAAACACTATCAACATCAGATGGACATATACTACAATTTGTTTTCTCTTAATGTTTCATTATCATATTAAATAAAAAACTTTATTTTAAATTAGAATAAAATAATCATTTCATTAACTATTCAAGGAAAATCAATAACTATATTATGGTATAATTTTTTTGATTTGCAAGAATTGTGAAATGAATGAAAATATTAGATTGATGCATGATTTCATAGCGTTCTGATTTAGCTTGCAACACTGCAATGCTGTTCAATTTGTTACGTTTTTAATTGTCACTGTTTACTTTGGATTGTTGTCTTGTAAATGAGATTGTTACAAATGATTGTTATTTCTTCGCTGTTGAAGATGGAGTGCCAGTGTTGTCTTGTGGAATACGAGCTGTCACCGAGATTGTTACAAACGATTGTTGTGGAACACGAGCTGTCAGCGAGATTGTTACAAACGATTGTTATTTCTTAACTGTTGAAGGTGGAGTGCCAGGTCGAGAAAAACGAACATTTCCGACATATTCTGCTGTACGAGTTTAACCAAGGTTCAAGGGTAGTAAATGCAGCTAGGAACATCAGTGAAGTGTACAGAACTTGGATTGATGACTTCCTAAACTCAAAACCAACAGATTTCTACAGACGGGGATCCAAAAACTACCCCAACGTTGGCAGGAAGTTATTGACAATGACAGAGATTATATTGTTGAATAGTTGCTTGCTTGATTTGGTCAAATTTTTAACTGAATTTCATAAATAACGGAGATTACATTGTTGAATAGTTGCTTGCTTGATTTGGTCAAATTTTTAACTGAATTTTAACTGAATTTCATAAATAAAACACTAAACAAACAAATTTAACAAACCTATATTTAAAATGCTACGGAATTATGCATCAACCTAATAGTTTTTAATTTGCTTTTTTATTTATAATATAAATTCATTTAAGTAATTTTTTTTCAGAAAGACGATGAAATTGCCAAATTAGAAATAGATTATGAAATTCAAAAAAAACTTACAAAAGCTGTTTTTAAATTGACAAATGATAGTAAAGCTTCAAAAACTATTCGACGTCAAAGAAAACTTTCCTATCAGCAATCTCAAACAAAAGTAATTACATTTGAACTAATTAATAATTATAATTAATCATTTTTGAAACTTATAACTGAAATTTACTTTTTAAAATTAAGTAATGTTTTATAAAAATTATTCAATAGAAAATATTTTAATGATGTATTATTTTTTCTAATAAAAATTCGTTTAATTATAAGAATTAAAATTCTAAACATTATAATTTTATATAGTTAAAACAAATTGAAAATCAATTGGCACTCTTGAAAAAGAAAAATGAAGTTAAAGGACAGGAAATTTCTGATAATGAAGGTTTGTTCCAGAGAAAGCATTTTTAATTATTATTTTTATTCTTTATCTTTAATTAAACCAATTATATTGAAATAACAAATAAATTATATGGAAAGTAAATTAGAAAATTTCAATTATAACTTCATTTTTATTGGTTATATTTTTATTCACTATCTATCTATTGACATATAATAAAATAATAAAAGTTGAGCCAATGACATTGTGCACTACTCCAGTATAGCATAGCATTTGGAATCCATTGGCTTTTTGTGTCCAGTTTTGCCATTGATTTTACCAGTTGATGTAGCCAACATATAATGTTATGATGACATCATAGTGGTGACATGATATCATAGTGATATTATTTGTTGTTATATTATCCCAACATCAATTGAATGATGTTGGGATAAAATACAATGTATGATATAATAAAATACTTTCATTGAAGAAAGTATTTTATTATATCATACATTGTTACATCACAAATGATGTCACATCAATGGTGATATATCCCAAATTCAAACATCAATGTGAAAGATTTGAATGAAGGCATTTCCACTGCCACTCAAAATGCCCCATCTTTGGGGCAGTCTCAACCCAGGATAGCCATGTTACCAACAGAGTCCAGGGAAGTCTTCCAGGCTAAATTTGGTCCCGAGCGATCAAACAGTGCAGAAGCCTTTGTGGAGGACAGACAAAGAGATAGAGAGAAAAAGAAACATTGCATTTTATATACAATCGATTCTCATTATTCGAGGATTCCATATTTGCTTATTTGACTATTAGTGAAAATTTATTTGTAGACTACAAAAATGATTTCTGTGCAAAAATATTGTTACCAATTTAAACTCTCTCTAATAAAGGAAGTTGTTTGTTACCAAATGTAGTTACTGTGTTGTTCTGTCAGAGATTAAACTCTCTCTAATAAAGGAAGTTGTTTGTTACCAAATGTAGTCTCTGTGTTGTTCTGTCAGAAAAGTCTCATTATCTATCCTTGCTCACTCCAGATTGCAGATAAGCCAAAAGCCTATCATATCATCCGCAGATCCTATGTTTAAACAGAGCCTCAAATTTAGGCATCTAACTTCCTGTGCATTTGCTCCTTACATCGAGATTTTAGAAGATCTGAGGCAAAAAGTGATGCAGACAAGAACTGACGCAGTTTTTCAATGCAATTCAGAAAGACAATGTGTCAGCTACCACATCAAAAATAAGATTTTATTTACTACATAATATTTTAAAAAATTAAATAAAGATTATTGTAATTATAACGCTGAATATAGTTCTGTACACTGCATATACTGTAATTATTTATAATACAAGTTAAATAAGGTGTCTTTAAACAGAAAAACACACATAAAGCAAGGATGAAAATGTTGGGAAAAAAGGTTCACAGGAACCTAATTCTGTATTTCCCATAAGTGCAATAGTTCAGTATTTGCAAAGAATTTACAGAATGTAACTAACGCAAATAACAAGAATTGACTGTATATATAAAATGCAATGTTTGTCTCTCTCTATGCTGTCTATCTGTTCCACAAAGGCTTCTGTACTGTTTAATCACTCAGGACCAAATTTGACCTGGAAGACTTCCCTAGACTCTGTGGGTAGCATAGGTTATCCTGGGTTGAGATTGCCTCAAAGATGGAGCATTTTGAGTAGCAGTGGAAATGTCTTCATTCAAATCCTTCAGAATGATGTTTGAATTTCAGATAATTATATATATATAATACAATACAATATTATATTATGATGTGATATCATGATATCACAAAATTAACATTGAAGTATGATGCCACAGGTGTCACAATATCATCATTGTAAAGATATATTGGTTTGTTTTATATCTATGTTGGACAACATTAAAATTGAACACAAAAAGCCAATTAATATTAAATTTTAAATGAATGGAAAATAAAGAATATTATTTGGAAAGTAGGCTATTTTAGTTCTTTCCAGAACTACTTACATATATCTTAATATTTTCAGTAAATGAAATATTTTTTTGGATATGTATATAAGGAGATTGTCATTATAAATTAATATATTTTCTTACTGTAGTTCTCATATGCAGAACAATCAGATAGTTATAAAGGCAAAAACAGATTGATATGCAATGGCAGCAAGGCACAGAACCTCCTAATTATGACAATTAAACCATTATTGACTTTAAACAATCATTTTAAACCAATCTGAGGATGCTTTTAATCAAAAACACTTGTATTTGCTGTTTTTTGAATGTTTAAGTTACATAAATTTGATATTTTACCAAATTTATGTAAGTTAAACATTCTCAGAAATTGTTTAATTTTGTTATATTATTTAATTAAACCACAAATGAAACCATTGTTCATGAAACCACAAATTATTGAAGCAATGCAAATTCATTCAGAATGAAGTAGCATAATGCATGGTCACAGATTCTTCAAACAATGCTGTCATTTTATAAATAAAATATCAAGCTATAATTGATATTAAGTAAACTAGTTGAAAATATCTACTGATGATAAAATGATATGTGCTTTATTTGTTTTACATTTTTTCATTTGATTGACTTTTCCATATTGTCACTCATATTTATATTCCTTATTTTTAGAGTCAAGTAAAGCATATCTCAATCAAACTATAAATGAAGATGGTAAGTTTATTTATAATTGTTTCTTTAATAAAATTCAGTTTTATCAAGAATAAAATAATAATAATATTATTTTATCAATAATTTAATTTCTTTCAGTTATTAATTTCTTTATTTATTAAGATAAAAATATATATTATGTATGAGATATCATTTTCTTCTAAAAAAAATAAATAAGTTTTTTGAAAAAATCTTTTAATGTACTTTTCATTTTTGGCCTGTGAAATTTTTGAAGTATGTTAAGTAATGTAAGAAACATCTATAGTCAAAATTTGGTAAAATAATTTGAACATATCAATCTGTACAGATGCCTGTAAAGGAGAAGGAAGAGATTTAAAAAAAAAAATAAATTTTATTAGCTTTTACTATTTTTAAACTATTTAGTCATTTTATTAAATTTTAGATATGAAACAAATATATATTAATGGAATTTGATAATTTCAAATTTTATATGTTATATCTTACTGAATAGATATAATCAAAGTTACAGCAGATTGAATTGTTCATCAAGACAGATCTGATAAACAGTTGAATTTTTAAATCATTCCTAGAAGTCACAATTCATCTTAATTTATTAAATATAAAAACTTTTATTTAAATCAATAAAAACTAATTGGAATATTATACTTTCCTTCCTAGAAACAGAAAATTAACAAAAACCATAATAGTTTAGATTATCATTATATTTAAGAATTAAGAATCAAATGGGAGGAACTTTACTGCTTGGGTATGATGTAAAAGATAAGGAATTAATAATAACGTAATATCGAAAATAAACTGACAGCTGAATGTATTAAAATTTTTAATTAATTTGAATGAAATTTTGTACGAGATTAGAATTTATAAAAAAAAAAAAAAAAAAATATATTTGATTTTACTTTTACTTTTCTAAAGAAATAGAGAATCTCATCATAACTGCAGATGTTCTCTTAATTTATAATATTTGCTGTGGATATATGGCTGTCTGTAGTAGATATAAGTCTTCACAAAATTTATGTGAGATAAAATTCATTTACACATATCCAAAGTGCTATCATGGGCATTGCAGTGTTATCATATCTAAATTGTCTGAATTAGGGAATTCAAAAATTATAAAGAAAACTGTTTAATCTTTCAGATTTTTGTATAAATTTTATTGCTATTGGGAAGATTTAAAAGTTGAAATTCTGTTAAACTAGGGATAATATTTTGGATAGGGACATCAATCATAGAATACTAATGATGATGTCAACTGTATGGTATATCATTTTTACAACATCAGGTATATGAAATATGATATAACAATTGATAACACAAAATATAAAACATTATATTGTTTGTCCATGACATAGCAATAAATAGGTCACAGATATGTGGCAATATATGATGATACATGCCATCACAGTGATTTAAGAATAAATATTATTGTCCATATATGAAAATGAAGAAAAATTTTTTGCCAGAAATGCTGAGGTACTTCAAGCACTCCAAATTAATTTTTAAATAAATTAAAAGTTTTGTAAATTCAACCATCTCTTTGAACAAAGTAATGACTAAATATTTTTAAATTTATTTATTTATTTTTGAACAAAATTTTAACAAAAATTTTGCATATAGTTAATACTTAAATAATATATTAAATTCTATTCAAATTAATTCAATTTATATAAAATAACTCTGTTATATGATATGATTTTCAAATGAAATTTTATGCATATAGTATTATATATATAAAAATAAAGAGATTTCAACTCTTTTTTAGAAATATACATATTATAAACAATGGATTAAATCCAAAATTAGATAATGAATGACTCTGTTAAAATTTCAAGAAATTAATTTATAATGCTGTTAAAATTTATAAATATTGTGATATAAAAAATATACGAGGTGTGATCAATATATAACAGGACTGGCTTTAAATATATCTTTATTATTAAAAAATTACATTTTGGGGTCCATTGCCTTCAAAAAGTCATCTCCTACATCAATATAGTGAATTCAGCATTGCTACCATATTTACAAAAGCCCCACAAAGTCTTCTTTCTTAAGCTGGTCAGCACTGCCTGTGATTCAGCTTCGATCTCTTCTGTTGTCTCAAAATGTTGCCCCTTGAGCTTCAATTTCATTTTCGGAAATAAAAAAATCACATGGAATTAAATCCAGTGAATAGGGAGGGTGTGGAATGAATCATGGCGTTGAATGTCAAAAATTCATGAGTTTTAATTGATGAGTGTGCCAGTTCGTTGTTATGATGGAAAAGTAAGTTTTGCTTGAGCCACAATTCTGATTCCAACAATATTCCAATCATGTCACAAATTTCTCTGATTGTTGATTTTGACAAATAATTCTCTAAATTTCAGTGACATTTTTGGCAGTTGTGCTGATATGGAGATGTCCCGGTTTTTCATCATCCTCTAGCGATGTTTAGCCATTTTTAAAACATGAATATCACTCATAACATTGAGTTTGACTCATGGTTTCATTACCATAAACTTACTGAATCATTGCAAGAGTTTCAGATCCTATTTTTCCTGGTTTTAAACAAAATTTGATGTTTGTTTGTTGCTCAAATTTTGTGTTTATCTTGGCAATCGCAGAGGGTTTAAAACACATGCTAACAAAATTCCTTGTGAAACAATATGGATGCACACAGCAGAGATTTTTTCCAGACTGAGTCAGAAGGCTTAACAGAGCTGCCACTACAAATATTAGCCTCAAACTCCCACCATCACCATTGCATAACCACTATCCAGTTATATATTGATCACACCTTGTATCTTGAAAATATTTATTTTTCATGTTATAATTGTTAAACATTGATAATTTTTTCAAGTTGATAGTGTTGTATTTATTTTACATTTTCAGATCCTTTATTCAAAGAACATGGAATTAATCTTTCTAGTATTTATGTTGATACTTCTCCTGTAATAAAAGAATCATGCTATTTAGAGAATCAAGTATGTATTATAATTTAATTTCAATTGTTTTTATTGCAGTTATTATAAAAAAATTACAATGACTGATAGAAGAATGTATAATCAGTATTATGGAGTTTGGATTTGGAGACCACTAATACTCTTAAAACTATATAATTTTATATAGCCATATAAATAAATAAAATATATAAAATGACAATTATACTCATCTGAATTTGAAATTTTCCTAATAAATTTTTGATATTACAACATTAAAAGTTATCATCACTCGAGTTTATATTACCAAGCAGTATCATACTTATTTATTCTAATGTAAATAATAACGATTTTTCTCTGTTAAATAAATATTCCTGAATTAACATGACTTTTTAAGATATCTTGTTTCATTAAATATATTAAATAATAGCTTATTTATTATAATTTAAATTTGTTTAATAATCAAAAAAGCTTAGATGAAAATGTTATGTTATTGATAAATAACTTTGGTAAATAATAATTTGAAAAAATTTTTTCATGCATTACTAATAAATAAATAATTGTTCAATTTATATATCTAATGATTATTGCAAACTTTCTCTAATTAATTAGAAATAGATTAACACCAGCACTAGTTAGCAGACAAAAACAATCATTCTAATGCACTAATTACTTTATATAGTATATTTAGAA
Organism: Olivierus martensii; assembly: GCA_000484575.1. Classification (NCBI taxonomy): domain Eukaryota; kingdom Metazoa; phylum Arthropoda; class Arachnida; order Scorpiones; family Buthidae; genus Olivierus; species Olivierus martensii. The sequence goes on along the minus strand of AYEL01013454.1, from coordinate 36,770 downwards.
AATGCTATTCAGTACTTCTGAATATACAACATTACTTTATAATTCATATAATTAATTTATGAAATATGGCAACAGTTAAAAATAAGTTAATAAATTTGCTAGATACTTCATATAAAAACTGTAATAATATTAATATTTCAATTTAACAAATTTTCAATCAATTTTTCAATAAATACAAAACTATAAAAAACTATCAATTACAAGATGATTTTAAATATGAAAAATGGTTAAAAATTTTCTTACAATTAATATTACTTAATGCATGACTTCATCTACTAATTTTTATTTTCTAATGCAAAATGAATTTAATTAACAGATTAAAACTGATAGCAATCTAATATTTTCATGTTAAACTACTGTCACATGTCAATTATTACAATTAAATCAAAAATATCAATATTTCATATATGATAATAAGTGTGCACTTCTTGCAATACCTCTTTTCCTACTTATTTAATCTTAACAATATATTCTATGCTTTTTATAATTTTTATGAATCAATATTATGCCAAGCATTTAAATAATACTTGGTCAATTTTTATTTATTTTATTTAATGTTTTTATTAATGAGATAAACATTGATCATATATCTATATATAATAAAAATAATAAAGATATAGAGAAACAAAATAATTGTACAATATCTATATATTATACTCCCACAGAAAGTGCAGTAAATGAGAAATAAAGATCAATTCATTAAAGTTCCATACTATATGTCAAAGTATAAAACAATAAAAGATATAATTAAAAAAAAACAACAAGAAAATTTCTGCAAAAAGAGCACCAATGATATATTAAGAAATGAGAAAGATAAAAGAGAAGAAATCCAAGAGCAGGAATTTACCAAGTGCCTATAGATAATTGAGACAAAAATAGAGAAATATACATAGGAATAATAAAATGATTCCTGAAAACAGGCTAAAAGAACATGAAAGGGATATTATGCAGAGAAATTTGAGCACAGCACTCGCAAGAAAATTTTTATGAAGACAATATATATGTTAAGTAAGATGAAAAAAAATAATTAAAATACCCCAAAATAGTAAAGGATATGTTAATTATAAATTGCCTCTACTACATAAACACAATTAAACCTTCAATAAATAAGCACTTTTGACAGTGAGTAACTTTTAATAAAATTGAAAAAGTTCAATTTTATTAAAAGTTACTCATTGCCAAATAACTAAGGACACAAGCACCACTAGCAGTTGAGAAATAACTTAAATACTTTAATAAACTAACGTTTTCGGCCTTTATGACGGCCATCATCAGGTTCACCAATTTCAAATTCGTACAGAGTTCTAGAATATCAAACATTCTAATATACGGCTTAAGTTCTAAAATCTAATTACATTGTACATTCAAACTTCCTTTGCGTAATAATTAGCATAATGTAAACAAATTTTAAGCTTAAAAGAAAAATAAGAAATAAAAAATATGTTAGTAATTAAAGTAAAATAAAATATAAAAACGAAGGTTAGTAATTAAATAATTACAGCTTGGGTTGTTAGCTTGGAATATATAGTTATTATCTGGTAAACAATTAAACATTTAACGTATTATAACAAATATACAGAAGAAATCTATAGTTCTTTTTTTGTACAGTCTACAGTTTGGAAACGATGTTGGGTACGTTATCCTATCCTAACACTTGAGCATTGCATACTCCCATGCCTTCGGTACTCCTGTCAATTTATCGTTTATTAAGAGTTCTTGGTTCTGCTTTTTTGTCAATTCTAACGCTTCGGCAACGTACATGTGTTCTTTTTTCTGAATTCCTCTAATTACTTTAGCATCGTTCCAGGCAATCTCAGTGTTGCTTATGTAGGCCTCCTATGCTAGCACGGTATTCAACTCACCTCTCCTGATATTACTTTTGTGTTCATTTAATCTTTGTCTTAGCGTTCTGGAGGTCACTCCGATATATGCTGAAGTTACGTTATTATTTGTGTTTTTTATAGGTATCTTATAAACACCTGTTCTTTCTTGTTCTTCTCTGGGGTCTTTCTCATTCCTAAGTGTGTTATAAATAGTTGGGGCTCTCCTGTATGCTGGTTTTTTATTCAGCTTCCTCATTATTTCTTTTATACACTTGTAGTTTCTTAGGCTGCTAGGTATTGGTGCGAAGGACCTGGTTTCGTTCCTATCTTCTATCCCTTTTTGAGTCTCCGTATTAGCATTAGCATTTTTAAGTAGGCTTCTTTTCACTGATTCTAGTATAGTTTTCATGAATGGCCTTCCGTAACCATGCTCTATTCCCATTCTGTTGATATATTCAGCTTCTTTCCTGGCATCTTCATCCTTGGTGCTGTACAGAATTGCCCTTCTGAAAAAGAACCTGAAGGCGGCTTTCTTGTATTGTATAGGGTCTTTGGACCAGTTGGGAATGAGTATTGGTTCATATGTCGGTTTTCTGTAAACAGATGTTATTAATTTCCCATTCTCTGCTCTGATTTTTATATCTAAGAAGTTAATCTCTTTATTGTCTATTTGTTCCAACTTCAATACCAGTCCATATATTTCAACGCTGAGTTCCTTGGTTAATTGATTAATTCTCTCTTTGCTCGTCCATACCGTCAAGATATCGTCAACATATCTTATATATAGCTTGAGAGTCGGTTCAAACCTACATATTCTTTCGGCTTTTATAGTTCTTAATGTTAATTCGGCCAATACGCCCGCTATGGGGCTTCCAATGGGGACCCCTCTAGTTTGTTCATAGTATTTTCCTTTAAATTTAAAGTAAGAGCTGTAGCATATGGTATGTGCTACGTCCCTGATGAGTGGTGCACATAGGTGTGAGTCTGGTATGTTTTCAAGTAAAAATCTGTAGAAAATAAGGCACGTAGGTTCAAGGTACAGGGATGGGTATAGGTTCTCAAAGTCGTATTTTACGAAGGTATCTCCATCTTCAAAGGTCAGATCTGTAAGTCTTTTTAGGACATTCATTGCTGTGTTAGATGTTAGTTCTGTGTCTCCAATTATGTTCATGCACCACCTTGACAAAGTTTTCTCGAGGTAATATGTTGGTGCTCCTCTTTTTTCAACTATGGGCCTTATTGCCATAGGTTCCTTGTGTGTTTTAACATATCCAAATAATCTCGGGCATACCGGTGCAGTGACCCTGTTCACTTTCCATATTTGTGGAAATTTCTTATTACTTATTATTCTATCTACTTTCCTTGCAATTTTCAGCGTTGGATCTTCTGGCAAAATTCTCGGTGTAGTTTTACGGATGTATTCTTCAAGAAATGTGTCATATTCTTGCCTACGCATCAATACATCTTTTTTGTTTTGTCTTCCCTTGTTATAACTAAGTTGTAGTCTGCTAACCATTTATTGGTCTTCCTTATTAGCTGACTTTCTTTTTTATTAGTGGCTTTGTTTCTTTCTTTAATTATTGCATTCTCATTCATGTATGCCCATCTTAATCTCTCTTTCTCCAGTTCATCATTCGGTTGTATTAATTCTTCTATTACGGGGATGTCTTCCATTAGGTTATTTTCTCTCATTATAGAACAGGAGGGGCCTTTCTTAAAGACCGTTTGCGCATAGTCTGGAACGTCTATGCCTCCAATTATTGTTACCGCTTTCTCTAGGATTATGTGTGTTCGATACTTGTAATTCAGTTGTACTTTGAAAATCCATCTAATCTTCTTGATATATTTCATCCTTAACTCTTTACTAAAAATATCCATCTGATACTCCATAATATCGATGAACCTCCTTCCTTCTTCCGTGTTGTATAGTAAATTTCTATATTTTACAACTTCATGCATGAGATTGAAAAATTTACGTTTGGCATCAGAGATCGCTATCTTTAGACATATTCGTTTCGTGTTGATAAGAGTCTTTTTTGAATTCACTGGTAAGCTTATTCTATATATGGACATGGGGTATACTGCATTGATTTTATATTCTTTTAAGAACTTCCAAGTTTCTAGTCTCTTCAAAAGTTTACGATATTTAACTCTGTATATTTAACAACCCAAGCTGTAATTATTTAATTACTAACCTTCGTTTTTATATTTTATTTTACTTTAATTACTAACATATTTTTTATTTTTTATTTCTTATTTTTCTTTTAAGCTTAAAAATAATACGTTAAATGTTTAATTGTTTACCAGAAAATAACTGTATATTCCAAGCTAACAACCCAAGCTGTAATTATTTAATTACTAACCTTCGTTTTTATATTTTATTTTACTTTAATTACTAACATATTTTTTATTTTTTATTTCTTATTTTTCTTTTAAGCTTAAAATTTGTTTACATTATGCTAATTATTACGCAAAGGAAGTTTGAATGTACAATGTAATTAGATTTTAGAACTTAAGCCGTATATTAGAATGTTTGATATTCTAGAACTCTGTACGAATTTGAAATTGGTGAACCTGATGATGGCCGTCATAAAGGCCGAAAACGTTAGTTTATCAAAGTATTTAAGTTATTTCTCAACTGCTAGTGGTGCTTGTGTCCTTAGTTATTAATCTGAGTATAAGCAAGTAATACAGAAATGAATCATTGCCAAAAGTGCTTATTTATTGAAAGTTTAATAGTAAAGATAGATATATGACAGAAACATTAGAAATTTTGTGGAGAGAAAAGCAAGAGAATCTGTTAAATGATAGTCATCAGAGAACATGTTGGCAGCATGGGTATATGCAATAAATAATTTATAATGATTTTCAAATAATGATCGTATGTATAATATAGTTAATTAAAAATTTAAATATATTTTTATCTTAAATTATAAATAATTTATTATTTTATACTATGCTCTAAACTTTTATTTCTCAACCATATGTATATGTAATATATAATTTATATCATTATGTAGTAAAGAACATATGCTTAGAATAAGAAATGTAGACCTCAAAAAAGTTTTTATTATATTATTTTAAAGTTTAAAATATTTTATGTTATATATTTATATTTATTATTAATATTCTTATATGTTTTTTGAACTGATTTGATAATGTAGTCTGATTCAATTTTTTGAAAATATTCTATACTTTGCAATGTGCTGAAGATGGGTGTATTGAAAATGTTATGCAAGTTAAATAAATTGTGAAATATTTTTTGATAATCATTCTAGTTATTCTTATCTAAATTGTTGAGTATCTGATTAAACTGGATTATTAAAATCTTATTACTTAGATACTCAATAATTAAATAATAATCAGATTGTATAATGGATTCCATTATTTAATTTACTTAAATTGTAAGGATTTGAAGTCTGTCTTAATTTTTATGTTTATTCCAATTTAATTACAATACAAATCATCTTTGATTTAAAATCACATCTACTTATGACAATGATGTCATTGATAAATTCTATGATTGTTCAATGCAATTCACTTGCTTACCAGTTTATAAACATTGGACTGATATGCCAAAAACATCCTTTATGTTTGATTCTTATAATTTTGTATTCATTATGTTTGTTATAATAATGTGTAATGTCCTAATAAAAATTAATAATGGAAAATTATAAATTTTGGGGATTTTCAACTTAATACTGTTTGTATATAAGTATATAACTTTTTGATCAGGAGGAAAAAATATTTTTTTCCATATATAAAATTGTTTGTTTGTATTAGTATTAAACTTTATGAAATATCTAAGTATTAACATTTAAATTTAATTTTATTGAAACCATAATTAATGTATCCAATATAATTTTCAGAAAATTTTTAAATTTTATATTTTTAATTTAGAATCCGTTAACATCTCCATCATTTTTGTCATCCTATGTTACACCTGGATCTAATTCTGCACCTCCTAGTCCAACAAAATATAGACACCATTCAATTAGAACTTCAAGTTCAAGACCTTCAACTCCTTCTTCAAGCAACAGTGGAAGAACATGGAATCAAGCTTTAAATGGTCAAGGCTATATTCCAAATTCTGTTTATCAAACTAGTTATCGTAATCAACAATATCCTATATTGTCTAATTATTCTACTGGTTCAGATTCAAATAGTGGTAGTGCATTATCATTAAAATCACCTTATCAGAATAGGTATTCTTTATTTCTAAGTTTTTAAAAATTTATTTAATTATTTAATCATCACTATTAAAATTGGATTTCTTTATATCAATTCAGGTTTGAATCAACATTGAATATTGAAGGTTCCAATTTATATAGTGTTCCAACTCAACGAACTAGTCAAGCTTTTGATAGTCAAGATGATATATTAGCTAATTTTCCTAGCAAAACTGAAGAACCTAATTTTGGTTTGATTTCAAGACATAATAGTCTTGATAGCAGTCGTCGTCATAGTTATCATAAACATTTACAACAATTAAATGATTCACTAGAAAGTAAAAATGAAATTAAAACTACTATATCTTCATCACCATCATCATATGAAAAACATATGAGTTATACAATGGGTGAAAATTTAGGAAAATGTACTCAATACCAAACATCACTTCAACATTATCATTCCTCTTTGCACTGTGTTCATCATCATCATTATCATCACCACCATCATATAAATCATCTCCCACTGTCAACGGACAAAAATTATTATAGCCTTAATAAGATGGAACAAACTTCCACACCTCAAATGAGTACCAAAAATCAATCACCACCTCATCAGTACAATCATGTGTGCCACAGTGGAGTAATAACTCAACATGCAACACTTAATGCAATGGTAGAATCTTATGTGCCAAATATTCCCAAAACTTGTAAAACAAGCAGTATAGCATTGTCTCCAAGAAGCAAAGTAAAAACTTGGACTGAAACATCATTAGATTCACCAATAACATCTCATAAACCTGAAACATCTGTATTTGGATTCAAATCTCGTCATATGAATCCAGAAGCATCAGTTCTTTTACAGTTACCTGCAGAATGCAATGCACAAGAAAAGTTATGGAGTGGAAACAGTTTTGATAAAAAGTTCAATTTACATTCTTCATTTGGCCAAAGACAAACAGATATTATTTCTCCAGGTCATTTTCAACCATATTGGGAAGAGACTAAACCATATGAAATTTCAGATTTTTATAAATATAGTGTCAAACATAGAAAAAATATTCAGCAAAATCAAGAAAAATCAGAAGTTTCATCACCATATAACAAACAACATAGTGTAAGTTTAAAGGCTGATAATACATCTGGAAGCACTCAATTATCCAGGTAATATCATTAATTAGTTTTATATAATCATTATGTATTTATTTTAAACATCCCAAAGAGGAAATTCTTTGATGTTCATGGTAATTTGGTTGGTTAAGATAATGCATAATCTCAAAGTCCTTGGTTGACTTAGGCTGCAATGAATTTTCAATGGGTTTTGCAAACTTTTTGAAATAAATTTACAGTTTACTTTCAAAATATTCAAGTATTTAGATAAAGGAAATTTGGCTTGTTTATTATGTTTGATGCAATTTAGTCAATATTAAATACTATGAATTTTTATATACAATATGCAGTACAAGCCTAAAGTGAAATGCATAGTTTGATGCATTTTACCTTTGGCATTTATGTAAATGTATTTGAAAAATATATTATACCAAATATAATGATAACATTTTCTTATAAATTTTTGCTCAAGTCAAGGTGCACTGATCTTTGAATATATTCTCAAGTATACAGAATGATTTAATACATGTAATCCAGATTGTAGCTGGTCTAAAAAAAATGTAAGCAGTTCTCTTCCCATGAAGTTCACCAAATATGATCACTTTCAATTTGAATATTTCTAAAAGTTTTCATATTTACGTATTATCATATAGAAATGCTTTTCATTTCTACCTGCTCTATATTTATAGGTAATATAAAAACTATTCTATGAGATCCTGACTGTATTGATAGCAGACTCAGGCAGTACACTGAATACTACAAAACACACTGAATTATGAAACTCATAGACAGTAGGTTAGAGAATAACTAGAAACAGTGAACCACAAACTGGCAATGTCATGAAAATTTACCTTCTAAATTGCAATGAAATTTTATAAACTACTTTTTATTGCAAAAATAGGATTTGATGATTCATACAAAAAATTTTATAATTACTATGTTAAAATCACATATGCAGTTTACAAAGTTATTTTTAGGGCAATGTTTATTTGATCTACATATATTCTACATCATTTGACCTGTTGGGATCAAACTTGCTCTAATGATTTTCTGTTACCTTGCAAATAACTTAGGATATTCTGGGTTGAGATCATCCTAGAGAGTGGCAATGAAAATATCTGCAATTAAATCTTCAAAGTTTTATTCAAATTTGGGATGATGTGATGTAATAATGGATGACATCATTGATGCCAAAAAAATATTCTGGGACAATATCTGGATATGTTCCAAAAGTCCAGATATTGTCCCTGATCAATCAATCATAATACTGCTTTCTCAGGCTTATAACTAAAAATGAAATAGATCACAGCACTTTATAGCAGTCCCGAAAAACTTTTATTGCTTAAAGGGTTAACAAGTGAGGAACGTTTTTGACTATACAATAGTCATCTTCAACTCTCTAATTTCATTTTTTATTGTCCCTGAATTTGTCCATTGACTCAAAAAGAATCAATGGACAAATTCAGGGACATATTTTATGGATAATAAACCTTATTATCCATAACGTTTATAAATTCACTTAAATTAATTTAAAATTTATTTATTACTAGCTAGAATGGTTAATATCATGATGGTGTAAAAATTGTCACATAAACTGTATTATGTATATGAAATTCCCGAATAATATTGGGTACATTTGCTAATTATAAATACAATATAATTAAATACATACTATCATATGACATAAATTAACGTTATTAATGTTATAGAATTATTGACAGTATTATATTGCTACACTATATACTTTAAACATAAAAATTATAATTATTCTTTCGTATAATTTCATACTTGTTTTGGAGACAGAGAAATATGTTTGCCTATCTTTGTCGTATGGTTTCCAAGATCATCAGATTAAAAGAAAATAAAAGACAAAACTGTTTTCTATTTCAACAAAAATAAAATAGAAAGCTGTTTGTTTTGTATTTGTTTTCTTTTAATAACATGATAGTTTTGATAATTTAAGGTTCTATTTCGTCTGAGACAATATACTGCAATCACGATAATTTTTTATATTTACAGAATTGAATTTAGTCGAAGTATATCATTATACAGTATATGCATGTTTCTAACAAGCATTTTGTTTTTGATCTGTTTTTTTCTGTGTATTAACACATTGACAGATCATAATGGCTTTTTGCCATCATCTTTACTGTACATTTTAATCAACTCTTCATTTTATTTACCTTATGTAAAAGAAGTCATTACTTTTTTTAAATGCACTAACCCAAACAATTAAAGATGCCCAAATTGGCCCTTTGAAAAGAATAAGTTTGAGGCTTCTGATATAGCATTATACTATATGCAACAACAGGAAAAGGAATACTAACTGGTATTATTCTGAATAATGCCAAATTATCAAATTTCAAAAGCAAACAAGTTTAAAAACAGATTTTACATTTTAAACAAAAAATGATCTTTTTATAAGTATATCAAACAGAAACAGAACAATATTCGTATTATTAAAATTGTTTTTTTGTATGATGTAAGCTTTATTATTTGTTAGATCAAGTTTTTACACGTACTTCGATTCTATCAAATTTGGATATCATTCAATGCATTTTAATGTTATATAAAATTATTCAAACCATTATTTTTGCACATATATCAGCCATTCTCAACCTGCAGGCTGCATGTGGCTTGCCAAGGTTTTACATGTGGCCCGGAACACACAGTCATGAATTTAATGAAAATTCAGAATTCTTCTTCCACGTCCAAAAAAAAAATAAAAATTCTGATATTAAAAATTATAATTTTTTTTAAATCTGGAAAAATTAGAATTTTCCTAATTTGCTAGGTCTTTCCTGATACTCATAAAATTTTTTTCACATGATACCAACTGGTTGTCGATTGCTGATATAGCATGTTGCAGCCCTCTTAATTTAGCAAGCAAATGTCTGTGGTCCAGGAAAAAAAAGGTTGAGAACCACTGACCTATATCATCATCTAACTTAATAGAACTATTGAAGTACATATATATATATACACATTAGTTTATTATAATGTTTTAATTTTAACATAATAATGGTTGAATGTTGAAATTTACTTGCAAAAATTCATTATGAATATAACTATTGTGTAAGTCAGAGAGTATCTATATTTGGAATCTTTTAAAATTTATTTTTAAAATAAAATTTTTGAAGTGATTCATCATTATTGTTTTAGATAGAAATTTTGTAATATAATTATTATGATGCTACTTTGAATGGTTAGTTTCATAATAAAACAATATTTTACAATAACTTAGCCAAAAAGATGTTTTAATTCTCTGACTGGGGTCATATATCTATCTGACATAATCCATTATAATATTGATTAGGTATGTTAGATATTTAACCATATAAATGTCTGCCATACCTGTCATCAGGTTCAGATAATTCTATAAATAAATTTAACAAGCCCTTTGATTTTTTTTATCTTAAATTAAACAAAGAATTATATCTTATTAAAAATTATTTATTTTAGCAGAGAAAGCATAGCAAAATCAGATCTATCAGAAGAAAGTTATTTTAATGAGAAACTGGACACTTCTATTGCTGATGGTTTCCATGAAGAAATGATTGCATGGTATCAAGATCAAGAGAGCATAAATAAAGCCACTTTAGTGTGAAAATATTGTATATGTTTTGTAAATAACACTTACTTGTTTTAAAAAGATTTTAGAAATTCTACACAATATTGCATTTGATATATAGTTAATAATTGTTGAAAAATAACTTTTAAATTGATCTTCTAATCCTGGTAGCTGGTTTACCAGAGTAAAAGGAGAACAAATATATTTTAATAGTAGTTTCTCCTAAAAATAGATAACTTTGTGCAAATTAATATAAAACTATTTAGCAGATTTTTCTTTAGATAAAATTTATTAATTGCTCCACTGTACACAGTATTAAAAAAGAGTTATGTTTCTTCTTATACTATATATTTATTGTGTTAATTTAAGATAAAATATTTATTAATCTCGCTATATAAAAGTTGTATATTAAATTTGATCTTGTATATACTGTATTAACAGTTAACTGTTGAAAGATTAAACATTTTTCACTTGAAGCTCTATGATATTGTGCTAAATCACAATACAAGAGGCAATAGTAGACAAACTGTTACACTTTTTGTGAAATAGTATGCAACATTGTTGTGATTCTGTTTACTCAACTGTTATGTATTTATAAGTTAAATTTGCACAAAAATAAATTATGTATTTTATTAATATATGCTTAACTGTTTAAAAATTTGGATATACATTATTTTTTCAAAACTTTCACACCAAAAAAACAAGCTTCAAAAGTATTAAATATTTACAGTTTAAAAACTTTTTTAATCAAGGGAACTAAATAAACTTAAGTCTATAACTTAAATAGTAGTAGTAATTCTGGCTGTTTATTCAATTTAAGAAAAATGAATTAATCAAAGGAAATGATAAAATGTAATTAATATAATTAATTAATAGCTTAAAAATAATAATAGAACTATTTTTAATATATGATATATTTTATAAAAACATTTCTAGAAATTTTGCACTTGCTATCCCATTTATCTTAACAATATTTACTGAAGAAGACAGTAAATTTTTAATTTTCTAAAGTTTCCCTAACTTTGTCAATTAGTTGTTGAAAAGAAAATGTTTATTTTTCTGATCTTCAGGTTGAATCTAACAAATTAAATACCAGATATTATTATTTATTACTATTAAATAAAACATAATTAGCAAATAATAAAAATGTTTCAGATATAGAAAAAATAATTCTGTTAAAAAAATGTTTCTTATGAGGTAGAAAACATTTTATACGGTTGTACCAAAAGTCTAGATATTTAATACAGATATTGAGTGTGGCATTTCTTGTAAAAATTTAATCCGATCACCTATTTTTCTTCATAATAACAATTTCTGTAATAACAATAATAATAATAATTCTGTAATAACAGTACATTGATACAGATATAAATTTATTCTTTTGATTAACTTTGGGAGCATCTATAAACTACATCACGCTATTTCGAGCACTTTTGACCCCTCCATTATTTTTCGTCACACCTCTTGACCCCCTGAACATGATATCACAAATTTGAAAATCATCTCTTCTATTTAAAAATTTCCTCTCTGATTTTATCCCCTCTGATCTCTCTGAAAAATAAAAGAATACATAAAACAATAGAAAATAGAAATTACATTGGTATTTATATTACACATATTCTTTAATTTCGAAATAAATTTTCAAATAACAGGATATAAATGTCTTAGAACTAGATATAGTAGCCTATATTTTCTTTCATTTTCTATCAAACGAATTTCTAAATATGTTACATTACAGTCTTTATTTTTCAAACAATTAAACATAGACACTTTTATAATAAAATTTAGTCATACAGATGGAAAATTCCTTATGACGTCACACTGTCAAACTAGTTTTAATTTGCATGATTCTCAATGTTGTTCAGCACTAGTACATCCATGATGCAGCATCATCAATCGCTATATCTCAGATGACGTAGTGTGACGTAGTTAATGATGGATGTAGTTTATGGATGATCGCAGAGCATCTGAATTTCAAGAAATTCTTGCCTCCTGTCCAATCATCTTGATTGAGATATATACTGTATGTTAGAGAATTACGATTACCTATTTAGTATATATAAACATTCTAATGAGTTTGCGAAAACATCTAATTATTATCGCTGGAGTGACCACGTGTTATCGGCTTTCCACTCTGGAGGATCCGGATTCGATTCTCGGGTTCCTCCCTTAGAAATATTTATATTGGAGCCTGGCCGGCTATCGATCCTTGCCTCCACAATCAGTCTGACTCATCCACAGGGATGGGAAGCCTGAAAAAGGAGTGTTTCGCCCCACCACTTTCCACTCAATATTATCAAAAACAAAAGACATTTAACCACAGATTTCTATACATAGATAGCCTGCTCATTATTTAAAAGTGATGCGGAGTCTGACTCATCCACAGGGATGGGAAGCCTGAAAAAGGAGTGTTTCGCCCCACCACTTAACAGATGCCACCACTTTCCACTCAATATTATCAAAAACAAAAGACATTTAACCACAGATTTCTATACATAAATAGCCTGCTCATTATTTAAAAGTGATGCGGTAAATGGTGGGGTACTTTCACGAATGTACATTCAACGCTATAGTAAATTGACTTTATTTTGGTGGCCAGACGTAATCCATTTATTTTAAAAAATGTGATGAACAGATCCTAATGGTTAATAAAAAGGGTATAGTACCCATTTTTATTATTATTATTTTTTTTTTAAATATATGTTTTCGATAATTCGAATGAAGTGCTCAAAATACTCCAATTTTTTGCATTTTTCTAATCGTTTAATGTTTCGAGGAAGGATAAAAATAGATTTAAAGGCCATCGAATGTGAATTGTCAAAAACTATTCTTATATGTATTTATGGTAAAAAAATGTGGTGAAAAAATAAAAACAAACAGAATGAATAATATTTCATTTTATAGACAAAGATTATAATCAAACAATAAACAAGAACATAATCACACTATTAACAGCAAAAAATAGCACTATTAATATGAAATAGCAATATTAATATAAAATAAGGCAACATTTTAGTTTACCTGACACAATGCGAAAAAATAGATGGATATATGAATGCTTATTGAATATTTCTAATGTTTAAGCTTAGAATTTGTTTCAATCTTAAATTATTACATACTTTAATTATCTATTAAATCGATACAGTTGTTGCATATACAATAACAACAACAATTTCTTATTTTAAACAGTGAAAGTAGAATCTTCCCAAATGAAATGCATTTCCTACCTTCTATCATCTCATATTTGCTCATTCTTGCATCCATATTTAAAACAATATATATCAATAACGCAAAAAAAAACAAAAAAAGCAATCACAAATAGCAAGAAATGAATTCGACTAACGACTCAGCGAACGTAGAATCCGACTTTGTTCCCAGCGGATTCCTTTATTCAGCGACTTCCGGTCAGCTCAAGGTCAGCCTCACAAATGTCAGGGGAGAACAATAGAAAGCGAGCTAGCTATGGTATAGAAACCTGTGGTTTATATTTAATTCGGACGCTTTTCTCTTGTTTATACATTATAAGGGCAGTAGAATTCCTCCCAAAGATCGCCAAAATTAACATTTTATTTTATTTTTTGTCGCTGCAACAGAGATGATAGAGGATAGAATAATTTATAAGAATAGAGGGAAAGATGGAAAGAATTTACGATATTAGAGCATCTGGTATGGAGGTTCAAATTAACCTGGTTTTTTCTGAAACGACTACCGATAACTTTCTGAAACGATACGATTTTCTAGTTTAGTTATCATTCAGAGCTGAGTCGTAGCTATGCGGAAACTCCCTATTATTGAACATCGCCAGTACTACAATATTTCCACATATGAGGGTTGGATATTGCTACTTATTGAACGTTTATGAAATAATTTTTTCTACTATTGGCAGTGGTACTATTTGCAAAAAATTATGTATTGGTTCTTTTGTTGAGTTCGACGAATCGGTTATTATTAAGGCTGAACTCACACGAGCCACAAAATGGTGGTTACCGTGTGGTTGGGTTGTGGCCGAAATCAACTATTCGCGAACCACTTAAATGCGCAGTCGGTAAGGGACTGCGCGTATTTATGCGCAATCCGTTACTGATTGCTGATTGACAGGAAGCGCTGTCAGCAGCTAGTGGTCAGTATGTCGCACTGTGTGAGTTGCGCTCAACCACTGACGACCACAATTTTGTGACTTATATCGACCACAAGTTGCGACAGCCGTTGAAACCGACTTCAGTTTAGTGGTCCGTCCGAGTTAGATTATGCGTTTCTATATTAATATAATTCACGACCGTCCACAAGCAACCACCGTTTTGTGGTTGTATCGTGGTTCTGTTGTGGTTCGTGTGAGTTCAGTCTAAAATGGCAGTTGTAATCAGGCTTCTCTCCAAGGTGAGCATCTGGGCAGTGCCCAATGTGGAAATCACAAATTTGCATTCCTTACTCTTTTTTAATGTTTATCTGCGCAACAACGTATTCTAAGTGCCCGTAGTGGTGTTCATTCCGTCCATAAGTGAAAAATAAGAACGAGATTTATGAAATAAATAAATAATATAATATTTATTTATTAATTTCATAAAACTCGATATACCTTTGATGAAATACATTTTTATTTCCCCACTGTTTTTTGTTTGGATAAAAGCGATTTCAGAAAATTACAAATGAGGACGCCAATCAAGAAGCAATATGGAAATATTTTAAGCAACAGATTTATTGCTTTTTGTCAGATATTTATTATATTTTCATTAATATTTTAAAACTTTCTTATAACATAATCTAGTTTTGTGTATCTCTTTTACTGTCCGTCGGCCGGATTGCCGCGTGGTAAAGCTTTGGCTTACCACCCTGGAGGATCTGGGTTCAAATCCGGGTCCCACACCTCCAGTTTTTCAGGAAGGGTCCGGGCCCGGCCCGTTGAACCCCATCCTTCAACCATCCGGTTGACCCCTTCACGGGTGTTGGCCAGCCTGTGATGGGCTCTGCAAGTGGCTGCCGCCAGATACAGTATAGCCCAAGAGGATATGGCGGCGTAATTTAATTAACCTAACTTAAATAAGGACAGTAAAAGGTTAGGTTAAGTATTAACTGTATGAAATAATAAACTACCTTTGATATATCTTTTTTTTATACTTACAACGATCATTAGAGCCACGAACAGGTTGTTTAAATTATTTGAATCCTACCACTGGATGCATTTATGAAACCTGAAAGATGAATATTTCTGCCCTCTCTATTCTATTATTGCTTTGTCATTTATGGAACAATTCTACAAATGTTGTCCCCCCTTTTGGACGTGGACCATAGGGTTAGATTTTGGGAGGTAAAATTATTATTTCACCGATTTCCAGTTTCATTAATATGACTAATTTCTATCTTACAGAATAAATAATAACTAGCATTCGTAACTAAGCTTCAAATTATATTAGATATGTTAAACCACCATATCTTACGACTGTCACGAGGGATATACTTTATCTACCGTAGGACACTTATAGAACCCATCACATGCTGGCAAACACCCATGATGGGATCAACTGAATGGGATTCAATGGGCCGGGCCCGAACCCCTCCTGAAAAACTGGAGGAGTGGGATCTGGATCCTCCAGGATGGCAAGTCACAGCTTTACCACGCAGCCATCCGGCCGACACTAAGCTTCAGAAATATTCAAATTAAAAAATGACAAATGATTTCTCGAGACAAATTAATTCTTTCGCTATACTTCAACACTTTCTTCAGCTATCATTAGAATTCTAGCTAATAGTAAGATCGCAAGCTTAACTTTTGTATTAAATTCACTGGATGGAAATTACGCTAATAATAATAGCGTCAGCACGTTTTAGAAAAAAATTTTTTGCCCTTTTCTCTTTTATTAAACAATATTGCAAAATGACCCTCCAAGCAGAACCGAATTCACGCGGCCAGATCGACAAATTCCGACTTGGCCGTCCGTTAAATCCGCTATTGTCAAATTGAGATCATTTTTTAAGGAAAACAATGCACGTCAGGAATTATATACCTAAGAACTTAAATAGGCATGAAGGAAGGATTAACACACTTTCTTCTCGATTTCAAAATGTCCTAATGATATCAGCATGGCGTCATATGCTTGCACATATTTTTAATATCATTCGTTACTCCGTTAAATTGACATCAAACATATTTTGTGATGCACCCATTGTTCCATCACGCCGCGTGATACGTCATCCAAATTAGAAGTCTGAAGGCTTATATACGTATTTTCGATTCGATTCGAAAAATGCGCCTCCTCGGGTGCAATCTTCATCTAAGGTACCTCATGTTATCTGCATAGTTACGGGAAGTCAATACGTAAAGTTTGGTCCCAATAGATTAAACATGTGGAAATTCATTGGAAACAAACATACATTGCATTTTATATACATGATAGCATTTAACAATAGTGCATATGTTTCTATTAGTAAATTACGTTAGTAGTGAATTCATAATTATGTGAGGTTCTCGAAGATAATATGAACAGGCTTATGGCCTACCTGCGGTCTGTGGAGTGAGCCGGACGGGTAATGAGACCTTAGGACAACGACACAGAGACTACATTTGGTAACAAACAACTTCCTTTATTGGAGAGAAGCGTACAATTAATTTGTACATAATTAGGAGGATAAATACCTCTTTTTGAAGGGCAAAGTTAAAACAAAGTTCAGTTTCTTCTTGTTCTTCTCGATGGAGTTGCATTTTAGGACGGGCTTTTCTATGAGACTTCTTGACTTTTATCGACGTTCTATGGTGTGACAATTGTAGTGGGTGACCGATCCTCTTGGGATAGGTGACCAATAATTGTTGTTACAGTGTGCTTTGACCGACTTCTTCTTCTAATTGGTTTTGCGACCGATATATTCTTACGACTTCAATATGAACAGGCTTATGGCCTACCTGCGGTCTGTGGAGTGAGCCGGACGGGTAATGAGACCTTAGGACAACGACACAGAGACTACATTTGGTAACAAACAACTTCCTTTATTGGAGAGAAGCGTACAATTAATTTGTACATAATTAGGAGGATAAATACCTCTTTTTGAAGGGCAAAGTTAAAACAAAGTTCAGTTTCTTCTTGTTCTTCTCGATGGAGTTGCATTTTAGGACGGGCTTTTCTATGAGACTTCTTGACTTTTATCGACGTTCTATGGTGTGACAATTGTAGTGGGTGACCGATCCTCTTGGGATAGGTGACCAATAATTGTTGTTACAGTGTGCTTTGACCGACTTCTTCTTCTAATTGGTTTTGCGACCGATATATTCTTACGACTTCAATCTGTGGAATTCCGGGCGGAAATGGAAATGCGGAAACAACAGGCTTATGGCCTAAAACGGTCTATGTTCAATGCGTGGATAAGGATGACGAACGAGGCAATACAACTCAAAGAATCGAGACGGAGAACAACGTTGAAATATGTTCAATGCGTGGATAAGGATGACGAACGAGGCAATACAACTCAAAGAATCGAGACGAGAACAACGTTGAAATTAAATTCAACAGCTTCTTCTTTATTATTTAACAAAAAACACACAAGAGAGATTTCTATTTACATCGATAGCCCGACAACACGAGAGATAGATACCTTGTATAATCACAAATCTTCGATCCAGACGATCCTCGAAGACGAACTTGATAAAATTTTCACAGACAGTCTTTAGTCTGTTTTATAACAGTCTTTAGTCCAAATTGACGACAACGACGAAACGAACACAGCAATAGGTCGATAGATGAATGTTACCAATGAACTTCCACTGAAGACTTCTCTTAGTATCAAAAGGGTTATTCCAATTGGTGATTTAGATGATAATACGAATTTATACTTAACTAGAAGGGAGGATGGACACAGAGCTAGAGATAAGGAACTAAACAAAGTCGAGACACAGAACCAAAAGCGTCGACTTTCGTCGCTCTAGCTTTTTTACCCACCTAACTTCTTCACCTTTCCCAGGGAGAGGTTGTCTTACATAACTTCCAGATAGTTCCAAACAGCTCAGATGTCAAATCTTACACTTTACAATAACACCTGAATAAACTATTTATAATTTATTACCACGAAAGAAATAACAACGATATCGATTACATCCTGTTATTTCAACATCGTCACCACATTCTTCGTCTCCGTGACGACTTAGAGAGGGGTTGCCGACCCCACAACTCTTTGGCGGGCGAGGACCGACTGACTAATTCCGTCTGAGTTTCGGGGCAGATTCTTAATCCCGATCGTCAAATAAATTGATTCTTCTCCCGGGGAAGACACTGTTTAGCATCGTCTTACACCCCGGTTACAATCCTCTCCTCGACCTCATTGCAATAAACACCTGAGTGTCATTTTATACTCTATTTTATGATCGTGGAGGACAAGGTTCTCCGAGCCGGATGATATAATAAATAAAACTATCGGTTAGTTTACCCATTTAAGGTGTCACTTGTTTGGATTTCTTCCAATTATCTCTGATGAAGAGATGTAGAGTGACACCTTACATCCGGCCAGAATTCTGTCTTCACAATTACAAAAATATGCAACATTTTCATGTCTTCGAAAAAGGTTCACGCATACATACTTACATACATAGTGTTGATTATCTGAACTAACTGGGACCAGGTTGTTCAATTAATCATGCTCACACGAGAATATCCAATTTATAAAAAAATGTAATTAGATCTACAATTAAATTACAGTGCTGTATTGCAAGATTACTACTATTATATTTTAATGTATGAAAGTATGTGAATAATAATCAAAACATTTTAAAGAAACAATATATATTTATTTAAAATTATTTCTATGGCATATTGTATATATTTTCAAATAAATAATTGGAAAGGAATGCATTAAATGCAAGAGTTATATTTCAGACAATAACCAGTGCACTAAAAAATACTGTAAATTTTTGGGCAGCAGAGGTTCAGTTAATGAATGTTCAGATGATCACATTCTACTGCATATTCTTTCAATACAGATTGAAATGATTGATGAAAATTTTATTGAATTTATAGACTTTAAATGTGTCATCATCATCAATGAATAATGATTAAATAAAATATTAAATAAATAATATTCTCTAACAGATATTCATGAATTTGATTAAGTATCAGAAATACAGTATCTATCAATGTCTGATATTTTTGCTAATAACAAATCTAATATACTTATAATAATATTCCAGTATGCATTTACAAGGAAGAGATTAAAGTAATTTTCAAGGGCATTACTCAGTTATGAAATCGAATTGGAAAATTTTTATTCGATCCACTGATAAGTTATTCTTAACTGTAATTTATAATTAAGAATAACATAATTAAATTAAAAGTTTAATAACAAATCAGTTTTCAGTGAAATATTACTATAAATTTATGATTTCTTTGATTATGTTTTTTTAAAACTCAGAATGAGTAGAATTAAAAATTAAAATATTTTATTTTCATTATAATTTTTCTTACAGTCTTTACTATTAATTTATATTTCTTATTCAAAAGATTAATTAAAATTATCTTGTAGAATAGAATGTATTATTCTAAACAATAATGGAAAATACAATATTTTACATAGTTAAATTATTATAAAATTATTTGTATTTTAAAGCAGATTTCTTTCCTAATAAATAGTATTCAAAATTTTTATATATTTATACTAAGTTTCAAGGATCTACATAACCATAATGATAACGTTCTCTATAAGCTCTTTCCATGTCAAGTGATTTCCGTCTTATTCGTCTACCAACTGGCTCCAGATCATTATAACATTTGGTGAAAACACGTTCTACTGCCTTGGTAGCTTCTTCTAATGTTATATTCCGTACTGCAAGCACAGAATAAATAGCTCTTTTTTTGACACATTCCTGAAATCAAAATTATTAATGACAACATCTACTATGAAATACAAATTCTGAATAAATTTGATACAAATTTTTAATATTCTAGACAACTATCTAATATGTTGGCTGAATCATCCTATGAAATATTTTTAAAACTTTGAAATTTTCCTTAACTGATTTAATTTAGAATATAATCTTTTAATACAGGTGTGTCAAACTCATTTTAATTAAGGGTCATTTAATGTGCTTGTAAGACTGTCGCGGGCAACATCATATTTAAAATTATTTTAAATGTGATATGGCCCGCAACAATCTTACAAATTTTAGAGTAAAAATTCAGAAATATAGAGAGGATAATTAAAAATTATTTGTGTAATCAAATGAAAATATTAAAAATATATAATTACTACATAATTGCTTTTAATTATGCATGTTTTTTAATTACTACATAATTGCTTTTAATTATGCATGTTTTTTTAATTTAATTACTCGTTTACTACATAATTGCTTTTAATTATGCATGTTTTTTAATTTAATTCCATTTAATTCCTCGCTATCAATTTTTAATTTTCTATTAAGCATTAAAAGTCATATTTTCTGTACAAAACCAAAAGCTTTCCATTAAAATTTTTTAAATAAGTTAATAACATAACAAATAAATCACACTGGCTTCAATAACGTCACAACTCAAAAAATTGCGATTTTAAGTTAATACTGTATCTGAAATCGCCTCTTCATTACCCACGCGCATGTATGACAGGCACTTCTCTAAATTAAAATGTAATTCCTAGAGAGCAGTTATGTCACTTTGCAAGACTACCATTATGTTATCCAGTATTCACAACCCTAAAAAATGTAAGAATATACTTATAAGCAATGTTTGACGATCATTGTATACATGATTATATTGGACGTTTCATTTATGAATTTCACCGGTCAACTATAATTTTTAGTAATTTTTATAATCAAATGAAATCTATCTTTGTTCCCCCTGAAAAATCTACTTTTTTGAGTTGTGATGTTATTGAAGCCAGCGTGCGAAATCTTTAACAAGCCTGTTAGCACGTCCTTTATACACTTCTTCAAAGGAGTGTATAAAGGACGGGGAGGATTGTTTGGAACTTTATTATTGTATTTGCCTATCCAAAAAAATACAGGTTCTCATTTGTGGGTTTTTGTTTTTTGGAAAGAAATTTTGCACAAACCTATGTAGTTCTTGCAGGAAAGCACTTAGTTTGTGTCAATGATCTGAAAAATCACTGTCATCTTACGTATATGTCGATAAGGCCAATCGAAAAATCTCGTGCAATTACATTTCATTAAAATCAAAGTAGTGTATAATAGTTTATGACATAGCTACGAAGCGAGAGTTACTTCCTACTATCTCATAAAATATTGTTCTCATTTTCATTTTAGTTGAGAGCGTTGGGGGCCACAAAAAAATCACATCGAGGGCCGCCAGTTTGACACCCGTTTTAATAGATATCATAAGATAAATCCATAATGTATTAATTAATAATTTCTTTAGACCAGCTGTTTCCAACTTCATGTAGCAACACCCTTTTTCTTAAAGTATATATATAGTACTCTCTTTTTATAAAGTAATTATACAAATATTTATTAGAAAATATGGAAATTATGATAGTTGGCATTTATGAAACACTCATTTTCAAAAGCTTCTACTAATGAAAGCTAATATTCAAAATTAAGGAAAGCTATTAAAAATGAAAGGATCCACACAACAATAAGGCAAAAAAGCTTTGTTAAATATTTAAAATGTTTTATTATTTTCTAAAAATAAAGCATTGGGAAATAGAGTGTTTTGAATTATTTGTATGATTTCACAAAATTTTGAAATCATTAATAAAACAATAATTTTTCAAAATTCTGATTTTCTAATAATATCAAAATAAAAATTTATCCATTTGAATAGATAGATTTCAAGATGTTATGTTACTAACATCTATATTATACTATTATAATTTTAGATTTGATTTATTGAAATAAAGACTTTATTTACCATTTTATTTTAGATTTTGCTTCCTAAAAATATTTTTTAATTGTTTCATTTAAAATAATTTTTTAGACATTTTTTCCAATTTTTAATTTAATAATTTATAAATATTAGGATCCAATAAACTGAAATTAGAATAAGTCCTCAAATCAACATTATAATTTATGATATGGAAATAATAGAGAGACTAATTAAAATAAAATATACAGGTAGTCCTCAATTTATAAAGAATTCAGTATGAACCCAAAGTAATAAGATGGAAATATCATAAACTTATGGATTGCTCATTACCTATCTTTATTAAGATACTATACATTATTGTAATAAACTTAATAAATACAAAACTACAAGAATCAGACACAAAAAGTATAATTTTATATATCAGATCATTGCATGTGAATTTGTTTGCATACAAATTGAATTGATCAATTACAAAATTTACTGATTACATCATAGTTTTAAGTATGAATGATTATAAGTCAATGACATCATAAGTTGAGGATTACTGTATAAAGTGAATTAAACATAAAATTATATTTGATTATAAGCCAAAACTGACTTTTGTATATACAAGGAAAAATTTTTAACATTTAAAATATATTAATAATTTATTCATATTTAATTACATCTAGCAATTTAAAATATTGAAAAATATTTTAAATTGTATAACTTATATTATCATAAAAGTGGAATCCAATATTTTGCGTGAAAAATAATTAAATATTTGCTAAATGATCTGACTATCAGAAATTTCAGAAACTTGATCACAGATATTAAGGATTAGTGTATCTATCTCAGATTTGTTAATCCCTAATATTCTAATCTGTTAATGTACTGTATTTTGATAGATAATTTTTGACAGATAACAACATATATACAAAAATGCATTAAAAAGTAGCATTATGCATTAAATTAAAGAAAAATAAAAATAGAATATATTATTTGGATATTCAATAAAAAATGAAAATCTTATGTTGCACTTGGAGAAATATTTACTCATAATAATTTTTATAAAACAGTAATAAAATCATTTTTATAAATGTCTAATCACACACTAAAATTACATTTTATAATGTGAAATGTCAAATAATTCAATAGAAAATAGTGATAAAACATATTAGAAAATAATTGTACATGCAATCTCATATTATATAGTACTTCTACAACAGGGCTGTACAACCCTCAGCCCAAATTAAAATCATAAACTTCCTTAAAAAAATATTGAGATTTTTATATATTTAATGAAGTTAATGAAGTTTTTATTATTTCAATCCTATCTACATTTCCAATTTCCATTTTCTAAAATATTTCTTATTTCAATGATCAAAACTTCTTGATCTACTCAATAATTTAAAAAAAATTTCTGAATGAAAAGAAGTCAGAGATTATTATTCTACAACATTTTTGCTTATTTGTCATGATGGTTATTATATATTGTACATTATTTATGAATTTTTTTGCTTAACAACTATCGTTAAAATATTTTATATGCAGCCCATGAATTTTTCTTCAAAATGGAAAAAAAATTGTTATGGGCCCAAGGAAGTCAAACAGTTGGATACTCCTGTTCTACAACATGGTTTCACTCTAATACGGTTAGAAAATTACAACAATCTTTACATAATACAATACTTATATAAGAAAATTTCACTCAAATACAGTTTGAGAACTGTGGAAAACCAAACATATAACATGGTATTTTTGAGCCTTTGTATGGAGAAAATCCTGGATATCCTGGATCCTATATTCTTTTTTGTGAGTCCCTGTTATTGATTTACTAGCTGTTATGCAAAACAAAAATTATTGGGAAATTCCCATATTTTATGACCCCTTTAACTGAAAAAAGCACAAAGTTCAAATTGGAGCTTCAAAAATGCTTAGCTCTATACCATGAAATTTACAAAGATCTATCATTTTTAGCAAAGTTCAGAATATTGTAAGGGAAATTGTAAAATCAATTATCATAAGTTGAATGATTGTAAGTAGGAGAGCACCTGTAATTACTTATTATGTATAATCTAACAGTTATATAAACTAGATACTTAAATAACAATTATTTATCCAATTATTTTTATTATTCTTTCAGATAAATAACATTAAAATAAGATAGAATTGATATTATTTTATATTTATTGAAAAAGTAATTTTCTGAAGTAATTAATTAATAAGATGTTTCATAAAAGTTAAAAGCAATATTTTAGTTACTTACAGCATGTTGCTTTGCTATGTTAAATGGAGAAGCAGTGCCATCAACTACTGCACCAAGAAATGAACAATGCATTATGCTAGAAGCTCTTATCTGAAAAAAAAAAATTATACAAAAATGTAATCTTAAGATTTTTTAATTTACCAATAAATTAAAACAATAAACTGTGATCATTCTTCAGAATGGATAACTAATAATGGCATGACAATTTTTACTATCAATTTGTTAATTTTTAATTATTTCAGAGAAATATTGAAATAGGAAATAAAAAATTACAATAATTACATCAATTCAGACACAACAAAAATTACATATTCAAATTAAACATATTGCTAATTATATAATTTTAATATTTTAAAAACTTCTTAATTGTTTCCAATGATAAATTCTTAAAAAAAAAAAATAAAACGCCAAGCCCTTTATCAGTCGAAAACTTTAATTAAAAACGTTTTCAATACACTTGGCACCTTCCTCAGCTGCTACTACAAAGTTCACCCTGTTGCACAAGAACAGGGGACTACTACACAAAAGAAAATATAAAGGGCAGATCCACATCTGGAAGTGCTCTCCTTAGCAAATCCTGCCCTGCAATTTAAAGCAAAACATACAATAAAAAATTGAGAGTATTTACATTGTTTTTATTAATAATTAATCAAGATGCTTTGCATTGCCCAGGAATTTCTGATACAGAATGCAATTTACAAGTATCAACTCTTATGTCATCATGACATTGGATATCCTGGTAAATTTATTATAAATGTTATTATGCTACTTTATCCATTATCTTTTTCTGTCTAACTTTAAGTTGATTTAATTCATTCTTACATCATATATCATTTAATGAAACTTTGTGATGTCATCCATTATCATGTCATAGTTGTTGTCATATCTGTTCAATTGTGATATCATCCCAAATTTGCAAAAAAAATCTGAAGGTTTTAAATATATACTTCATTGTAAACCCAAAATGTTTACCCCTGGGATAATCTCAACTCAGGTAGCTTATGATCTCAACTCAGGTAGCTTATCAGTAGGGCCATGGAAAATAGCCAAACAATACAAATCAAACAATGAGGAACCTATATCAGATTACTACTGCATTTTATATACAAATATGCACTGCTTAGCATCCTGATGGATACATTTTGTCTAAACAAAATGTATCCATCAGGATGCTAGGCAGTAGATATTATGTGAATTTGTGTAGGATGTTATGTAAATTTAATGTGTGAACATCATATGTAAACAAACCTATGTAGTATATAAATAATTTCTACTTTTGTGTGTTAACACATTCATGAAGTTTTCTTATAAAATAAGAAGTCATAAATCAAATTTCAATTTCCCATAGATAAAATGTTAAAATTAGGAGTTCCATTCTCAGCAATGCAATTTGATCATAATAAACTTAAGACTAACAAAATCAATAGTTTATGATTAAATAATGATTTATTCATCTAAAGAAATGAAAATATAGTCATTAAAATCAAGCTAATTATAATAATAAAGAAATTATTTATGTCACATAAATGTTAAAGAATTTTTATTTTTCATTATTATTGACAAATAAGTAAATGAACTTTAATGCAGATGAACTACACCGTTTCCAGAATTAATTTCTATTCTTATGATAGTAAGCACAATGTGAGAATAGAAGTTATTTACATAATATTCCAATAAAACCAGAGGATATGCTACTTCTGCTATAAAAACCAACTGTACTGTATATTTATTGTATTATTAAAATAATGTACTATATAATCAATCAATTTTATTGTATATCTATGAATGTGGGTTTAAATACTCTTTTATAAATATTTAGAATTTATTTATTGCAATTAATGTTTACATTTTTGATACTTCATGAATATGAAAAATTTGTAAATTTGGGAACTCAAACTTGTACTATTATATATCGCCTAAATAACCAAAATACTGTACAGTACTGTTTTACAACTAACTAATATAGTACTGTACATAACATAATGTATTGTAATATACTAACAATGAACAGACAATAAAATAATATTGTATAGTAATAAATGGTCAGAAAGTCTAAAATCTAAATCAAAAAAATATAATATAGTAGTTAGTTTACAAATATCAATGTGCAGTTAACTAATATTGAGTTTCAATGAAATTGAATTATTACTATACTATATGTATAATACTGTAGTGATAAATTTTTGTTTTTCAAGTTATTCAAACTTTATGCTGAAAATTTTTTGCATAGTAATTCACATTGATTACTATGCAAAATTTATATAAGTTTCATGTGTAAATAAATATATCTGCTATGGCAGCTTAATATTTACTATGTCACATTAGTTGAATAGTATTTTTTACAACAGAGAACCTTCCAGACCTCTGTGAACAGAGGTCTGGAAGGATATTATATGGTGCATAAATTATATAGACAGATTCGAATTTCTGTAATAAATTATAAAAGTGAAGAAATATTGAGGAATTTATAAAATAATTAGATCAGAGTCCATATTCTTCTTTCAAAAAATTTTTTTTTAAAATCATATGTTGCAGAAATTGTATTCAGAAAAAAATATTTATTTTATAATTTCAAAAGATTAAATTCTTCATATGTATCATTAAATAAACTTTAAAACTGACAAATATAAAAATTATATTTTAAAAATTTGCATATATTGCAAAATTCTATATTTTATTAGTTATTGTAAGCTTTTTTTTAATCTGAATATACTATATTAGCTAACTACTGTTTTTGTTTGTTTAATAGCAATATTTTTCTTAAGTTCAGAATCAAATATCTTAGAGATTCTTGTTGGTAATCAAAATAGAAACCCGATTAGCAATTAGTGAATTTTGTGTATAAAGTCTCCGGTATATTAGGTCTGACAAAATTAGGAACTTTGTATGTTTTGTGCTGATATAGCATATGAATTTCTCTAAAGAATTTGGACTTTAAAAAATGTAGTTTGCACTTTTCTCAACAGCAAATCAGTCAAAGATATAACATGTAAACAGAAAAAATTTAAGCAGTATTTAGTGCATATAAGATTTCCAAGAAGACAAATGCCAGAGAACACTTCGCATTTGTGGTATAATTGTTTCTGTTGCAGCAACAATTCTAGTCTTCAATTCACCAAGGAAATTGTATGGTGTTGTAAATAATGTCCTTCACATATCCCCACTGGAAGAAATCAAGCAGCATAATGTGGTGAACGTGAATGCCACAGAATCAGTCCACCATGCTCAATCCAGCACCAGGAAAATGCATGTCAAAAAATTTTGGACAATAAGAGCCAAATATGGTAGTGCACCAGCTTGCTTGAACACCAATTCTGGCTGATAATCATCCAACTTAAGTTATAAGTACAGCTGTAGCATGTCCAGATAGATCAACCATTTGTCACTGTACAAAGGACCCAAAATTTCCAAACATGAACAAATAAAATTTTTTAATTATACTTTCTTGTAAGCAGTTTTATTTTGTTGTTTGTTTGAAAATTGTAGGCCATGGGAATCCAGACAATATTTTAAAATCATCCTATATATCATTTCTGTATATTATAGTACAGTATTTTGTAATATGTAATAAAACTTTTCAAGTTGCAATTTCATATTCTGTAAGAAATTTTAATTTTGTTGTTTCCAATATGAAAATTATAGGACTAAAAACCTCAACAATAATTTAGAATCTCATTGTATATGACAACATTTTTTTAAATAATGGCTGCAGTCTTTTAAGATTCTACGATCTTTACCAAAAGCTTCATAAGTTATTTACAAAAATGCTAAATTTTAATTTTGTATTTTCTTATGTTTTAAATAAATATGAAAAAATTTCATACAAAAATTACATTTAATTTTGCCATTTTTCTTTTCATTAAAGACAATATATAAATTTACATGTGAATATATTTATATAAAGATTTTGTGTATTATATTTTATTTTAGTATTTATTTTTTTTATCAGAAATGAAATTGTTGTTTTGGAATTGCAATTTTTTCCAATATAAAAGGATTCTTGGATTACAAAAATTTGAAAAACACTGTTATAATGTATTTTTTTTATTGGATTTAATATTATTTTTTCATTATTCTGAATCAATTCTGCAATCAACATTTTGCTAATAACATTAATTACTCACCTCAGTACAGGCCAAATGATCTAAATTTTTAAAATCCATATTAGCCCTACAATAATCGTACATATGGAGTAATTCATGACTCAGTGCTCCTTGTACTCTTCCAGCTGATGTGGCCACATTCTGACAAATTATTACTTGATTTAATTCTGGATCGTAACCTCCACTGACTGATTTATCACATGGTTCACAAGCAACATGGCGTTTAAGATCAAAATCACTGAAATATAACAAATTTTACCAATGCATTATCATATTATTATTAAAGAAGTTTAACTTAACAATTCTCATATCTATTATTTAGATTTTATTAAAAATTCAAGATAATTTTTTAAGTTTAGATACACAGTCAGTCTCTAAATTAATAGATCTGAACTTAAGTAGAGATTTTGACTTAAAATATACTGATCAAAGCAGGGATAAAAGCTACATTGAGAGATACAAGCATTTTTCATTTAATTTCATCATTTATCATATATATATATTATATATACATATATATGTGTAATTCTCCTGATCGATTATTAATATATAAGGTATATAACATATACTCACCTGGCGTATATATTATATATATATATATATATATATGTTTTATGTGCTTATTATATTAGTTTTAGTTAACAAGCCTGTAATCCCATTTCTCCAGTTATTCAAGAGGGTATGAACCCAGACCCTTTTGAATAACTGAAGTTATGGGATTTGGAATTAAACCTGATCTTCCAAAATGGTAACTGCTTTATATCACAGTCATCCTATCAACTTATAATTATATAAAAGAATAAGCACATAACTATTTTTAATATTATATCTATGTGGCACATTAGTATTGTATAGGTGAACATTTTAATGATTCAGGCAAAATTGGCAAAATTTTTGCAAAAACTACCCCTTAAATACTGATTCAAATGTTAATTTAATTAAAAACAATATATCAGCTCCAAGTTTTGCATGCCCAAAATATTTGCCATTGTGCCAGACATGCCAATAAATTTGTCATCCCTGGCATATGGTATGTTCTGACATAGAATGTTTTTGATTATCTAGGGTTTTGCAAAACAAAATTTCATTAGCAACCTACTTTTTATCCAAAATAATTAAACTTATTCTCATACAGCAGGAAAGAGAGTTTTATTAAGTTAAAAACATTATACCCTAATAAAACAATCTTTCTTGTTGTATGAGCTTATGTTTAATTATTTTGCAAAACAATTCACTTATATAAGTTGGGGAATTTTCTGTATATTAAACATGTTAATTTTTGTTAAATTTATATTGTTCTTAACATTTTGTAATTTCATATAATTATGTTTAGATTTGCCATTGAAATTTAATGATGTTAGTGATTATGTTATGTTTCACATTAACTAATTAATTTTCATATAGGCTTAAATATGAAAGCAGCATTAATATTAGCATTTAGCAGCTTGGAATTTGGTTTATATTTTATTATAATAAGAATAATAAGCTACATAAATAATGAATTATTATTTACAAAAAATATTTCTTATAATTTGGAAAATATTTTGTTCTATAAAAATAACTGTTAGAAAATTCTGGCTCAATTTTCTCTACAGATATCCCTTGTTTTACAAAGATAATGTGTTCCTCAAAAATTAATTATTATGCAAATACTGATGCCCGCCACTTTATAAAATCACTTCTGTCCAAATCGTTTTGATTTTATTAACCGGCTGATTTTAAAAAACAGCGATCTAAAATTTTGCACCTTTTTCAAAATCCAGTTCACAGATAACATAAATCAAACGAGGCTTATAAAATACGATATAGTAATGTGATTAAATGAGTTTAATTTTACAGATAAAGTAGTAGTACAGTTACTTCTGATTTCCCATTTCGTTTCCGCTTTCCTGATGGATTTTCGTTATTAATGATCTCCATAGCTATCTTTTCCCTCTGCTTCAATATGGTGAACAGAGCTGTTTGAGAAATTCTCAATTTCGCAGCAGCCTCTCTTTGTACTGTATTAACTGTATGACTACTCTCGCATCGACTGAGTAATGCACCGAAAACATCTGCTTTTATTTCGTCTTCACTGGTCGCCCCGATTAAAGTGATTATTACTGTAAATGTTACACTATCGGCAAAAAAACAGTATTTTCACTCGGATTTCTGAAAATGTTATTACCGATAATTACTCCTTTTATTGTTACACTCTCCAGTTTCTTATTTTTATTGTTTTACACTTACCCATTTTCTGTGATTCACATGGACTCGAACACCAGCAGTTGGAATATCGAAGAACTAGTGAACTTTGAATTAAAAATTCGATTAGAAAAGCGATTTTTGTTTTTGTACCTGCAATGAATGATTTTTATAAGCGGCGATGTTGATTTTATTACCCGGCGATTTTTCAATTGTATTGCATTGATTTGAATCCGTTCCTAAGGATTTGATTGCATAAAGCGGCTGATTTTATTAAGCAGTGATTTTATAAAGCGACGGGTATTGTATTTATAAAATGAAAACTCAATTTCCATTAATTCCAATATAAAATTTATGATTGGTTCTTGGATTTCAGAAAATCAGAACTTTCCAAAAACATTAAACTAAATGCAATCCTCATATTATAACTTGTTATCTATTTAACTAGTTCTTTAAAATTTGATTTTTGAATTTCCAAACTGCTAAGTTCATATTTATGCCTATGAGAAAATTAATTAGTTAGTTTAAGATCTTTGCTATTTAAAACTTACAAAAATTTTTGTCAAATATTTATCTTAAATTTATCTGTAATTCTTAGAGTTTTGATTCTGAAAAATTATCTGCAAAAATAAAATTTATTGGAAGTTTTTTTTTTATCATCTATAAGAGTTTGGTCAGAAATAAAAAGTAACCTCTTTCCACTCAAAAGAATATGAAGAAGTCAAACGTGCAACATCTGCAATGCTGCACCCTAGATCAGGTTTACAAAATTAATCCACACAGTTACATGTATTTAAGACATTTACATGGCTGTGTTGTCTGTAGCAAATGAGTTAGTTTTAAATATTTTAGAATTCTGTTTAAAACATTAATTATAGATTTCATTATTATTTTACAAAAAATTAATACATATAAAATAATTCATTTAAAGGATTATATTGATTAATCTTTGTATTTTTCTATGCAGTGACAAATCATTATCATAAAGAAAATTAGGTAATTATATTAGAGATTGTATTCATCTAGAATAATGGACAATCATTTCATATTGATAGACAGTTTTATGATAGCTTCAAAACTTTTTAAAAATATAAAAATTAGAAGACAAACATCAGTTGTTGGCATATAACAGTTAATATAATTTTGCCTTAAGAATTATATAGCAATAAATTTGATAAGAAATATACCTGATACAATATGTAAATAGAATATGAAAGAAAACTCAGAAAATTTAGTTTATTTTATACCATTAAATTGATATTAGAATATATGAATAATAATTTTTTCATGAAGCTTTGAGGATTAGGTATGAAGTAAAATTTATTTAAGATATGAATTAAGGATATATATTATTTAAAAAAAAATATAAGCATTGATTTATGTAAATTATAGTAGATAAACTGATTAAAAATGAAATTATTTTTGTAAACACAAAAATAAACTTTCAAGTTTTACTTGCAAAATAATGTAATTCAACAAGCACTTTAAACAGGGATGATATAATTTATTAGTAATAAAAATACAGTTACTAATAATACCAATAATAAATTGTATCATTCCTGTTTAAAAGTACTTGTTGAATTATTTGTTTCAAGATTATCTTCATAAATGAAAACAGATACAACAGTGTTTCACTAGAAAATTTTGCCAGCTGGATAGCATTATGAAATAGTTAAGTGAGGCAATGTAATATTTCAAATTATAAAATTTTCTGTTATTTATAAATGTGACTAAGCAATCCAAAGTAAAAATTGTATAATTTTACTGTATTTATATTGATTTAATGGTAATTTGTACAACAACAAGCATTGAAAAAAAATATTAATAAAGAATGTTGAAATTCTTATATGTAGTGATTTTAACTTAAGATTAACATGTTGTATATAGTACAATAAAATATGACCTCTAACATTGGACAGAGAAGAATTGCTCATTATAACCATGATTTGTTGTACCAGATGCTCGTGAATTATTTTATATATGTCTTTTTAAATGTTAATACTCCATTTATCTCACTTAATTCTTCTCTCTTTTTTTTATATTTTATTTTTGAAATCCTGCAATATGAAAAAGGGAAGATTATGAGAATTTTAAAAAGATAGTTATAGAAATATTTTTAGCTTAATTATAAGGAAAAATAATAATAATAATAATAATAATAATAATGAAATAGATGTCAACTCAGAAATAAAATTTAATTTATATGAAGAAGTTTGTTACTGGAATTCTATCATATTGTTATTGCTGAACTATTTCAATTTTCTGGAATAAAATATGTAGAATATTATAAAAATGTAATTTTAAACTGAGATTGATATTATAAAAAATTCTTTAAAATTATAAGTAAATATCATATATAAAATGCACATCCATTCTTTAGTAAAATTATAAATAAATTATCGTTGATAAATAATACACCAGTACTGTATTCGGCAACACTAGCATGATGAGAATCAGTTATCTATCATAGTGTGATGAGAATCAGTTATCTATCATCGTGAGTCTGGCAAGTGTGCTCTTCTTAAGAGTCTATCGTTACTGTACCTAGCGATATTCAATTACAGTGTCAATTTTATTTTTAAATCTTTCCAAGATGCCAAGAAATGATTTTATACTTTCAAGTAAAATTGCTTTGTTGGATAAAATTAAAAGCCAGCCATTTAATACAAGCCATCGTAGACTTCTGATATAACTGGTGTACCAAAATCTACCATAGCACGTTTTCTACAATAAGAAAATTAACTGCATAAGAAGTGGGCATTACAGAAAGAAATTCCAGAAACATTCAAAAGAAAGTGTGATGGAAAGGGTCCAGAAGTCGAAGAAGCATTAGATCAATGGATTTCTATAGTTATCAGGTGAGGCATGAATATCAGCGGCCCATGTTGAAGTCATCAGAGGAGATCAGTAAAAAACTAATAATTAGTTACTATTTTAATAAATCATTAAAATAGGTACCTAATTATTATTTTTTTACCTACAAATTACATATTTTATTTTAGAATTTATTATTACTGTCCGACCAGCTTAGCCGCAACCATTGACGCAAGTACACGTGCGCTAACTGAATGAGTCCAGTGACAAAATAGGGATGAAAGCTTTGCACATGGATGTTTTCAAATGCAAGATAACTGAAGTTGAATGGAAGTTTATTGTAATGTTGAATGCGAAATGATTAGTTTCGACGTTGGAAATAGTATATTTAACAGAACTTAATATAATATTAATTCAATAATTCCCATCTGTTATTATACTGACTGCGACTCTCCATTTCACATTTGGACTCATCCACCTTAGCTAAGCACGGCTTTTGTGGACAGACAATACTTCATTTAATTGGACAGTCACTTACTTGGGACAAAATGGCTTAGTCCCGACATGTCCCAATTAAGCAGAATCCACCGTATATGTATGTATGTCTGTTATTATACTGACTGCGACTCTCCATTTCACATTTGGACTCATCCACCTTAGCTAAGTGGACAGACAATACTTCATTTAATTGGACAGTCACTTAATTGGGACAAAATGGCTTAGTCCCGACATGTCCCAATTAAGCAGAATCCACCGTAAATGTATGTATGTAAATATATATATATATATATATATACACACACACACACACACACACACACACACACACACACACCTGTTTGCTGATTGGTAGATAGGGGCTGACCACTGAATAGTAGTACAGCCCAAGAGAAAAATAAGAAGGAAATGAGAAGATAGGAAACAATTAGAAACGGAGTAAAGGTTCCTGCCAGAAAGTGTATGGCAGGTCACTAGAGAAAGGGAAGGAGAGAAGCAACCAAGCCTCACAGGATTCCATGGGCAGCTTTATTAAAATAAACAATAAATACAAAACAAATTATTATTTTAATATAATGCATAAAATTATTTTTTATGATTTTTGGCATAAATAATATGCATTGTTAGTTAAAAATTTATAATACACTGACAAATGGAAGAATTGGAACACTGATTTGCTTTACAGAAATGGTGTCAACTGGTTAAATTTCTATTTTATTCATTGTGATAAAACTTGAATGTTTGAGTTTTGACTTTACTTTTCTATCTTATTCACTGTTTAAATAATGCTTAATTGATGCTTCAAAATATGGGAAATTTTTTTTTAATATTTCTCTGAGAGTTGCTAGTGGCTATATACTCAAATATGTGAAGCCCGCGGCCCGCTGAGCCTGCAAGATAAGATATTAAGCTGCTCAACAGGCGGACAGCCTTTTAGCGGTGTGTGGCGCAGATAAGGATGAGTAACGAGATGCTAGACACAGACAGACTCGGAGACAACGTTTGTATAAACAAACATCTTCTTTTATTGAAGAGAGAGATTTGTACAAACAACGAGCCCGACAATTTAAGTCGGAGGACAATACCTCGTTACAATTCGGAGTCTTCTCTCTGGTGCTGAATACGTTGACGTCGCTCGGCGTGTGGCACAGAAAAAAGTCTTTAGCGATGGTGGTCTGGTAGTTGACGCTGGAGAAGGGTCGTTCTCTAGAAGAGGATGGGGAGCTAACGAAGATCCCGGGCCGGTACTTTCACTGGTAATGGTTGTGGCTGACGGGACGAGTTGACCGACGACTTCCTAGTGCTGCAGCGATCGTGGAGAGTGGTGACCGTTTTCGTGCTCTGTCAGGAACCGACTGCCTGTCCCTTCCTTTCGAAGATCCTGTCTTACCCTCCTGGTTAAGACAATAAAACGCACTTTTTCAAAAGGTCGCTGTGACAGAACATGACATTTCGTCCAAAAGATCGGATTCTGATCGTTCACGACTATTGTTTATTATTTTATCTGCAGGTGGGGTCCATAGTCCCTGGACATCTGCATGGACACGATCCTTCACCCACGATGTGTAATCTCTTTTATTTTTGGAGATTTACGACACTGGGAACGAAGTCTCGTGCCGGGTAGTGCAATTCAGTAAATACTTTATTATTTCTTATTCTTTCGGAGATGGTGGAGAACAGAGCGCCTAGGACCAGCTGGAAGAAAGACACATTCATCCGATGTTTATCCCGAAATTGTCAACCCCGTTAATTTACGATCGGACATGAGGTGACATTCTCCAGCGCCCCTTGGGTCTCCACAAATAAAAATTGACAAAAAACTATGCAATTTTTTCCTTTTAATTAGGGCATGTTCAAAAGATCAAATGTGTTAAACTCGTTTTTAACGAATCGGTCAAAAAGCAATTTTATTATGCACTGCGCATGCTCCATAGCTGTGACGTATCGCATGAAAGTCTAATGAAGCTAACGAAAAAAATAGCAAGTTTACTTTGTGAAAAACATGGCGACCCCCAGTGTAACACACATATGTAAATTGTGGTACTCAAAGAGAGAAAAAATGAATAATGTCTCATGTGATAAATAAAGTTAGTTATTTTTAAGGAAATTTTTTAATAAAATCTATTTATTAGATGATATTTTACTATTAATCATTTCAGAATACGAGAGTCCTGTATTCTAACATGAAAATTTGTTAAATAAAATTAAGGCTAGTTAGTTAATTATTTAGAATTATGCAGTGCTCTATTTTTTCATCGGAATTATCAGAAAAAAACACATCTTCCAAACATTTGAAAACTCCTATTAAAACTTTCTCATGGACGTTTATATGCGTCCCAATCACCAGTCCTCTTAGCTTTATTAAAAAGCCGCCTAACATTACGTCTAAGACCGCCCAGCCGTTCATTCCATCAAGGAACTCGCCTTGATGAACGAGCAGTCCTGACAGGACAATTTTGAT
>AYEL01013452.1:0-60191 GCA_000484575.1 Olivierus martensii | reverse complement strand
CATTTTCTTTAGCTGGCACCAACAATGCTTGATGACATTAAGATCCGGGCTTTGGCTAGGCCAGGGAGAAAGAAGCTTAATTTTGTTTTGATCAAAAACTTGCATTGTTGAATGTGAAATGTGTTTAGGATCGTTGTCCTGTTGAAAATAATACCTTCTGCCAAGGAGCCTGACAGCAGAAAGAATCATTTTCAATTGCAATATATTCTGATATCTTTCAGAATTAAGGATTTCATCAATAATTTCAAGGACTCCAGGACAGCTTGTACTCATGCAACCCCAAAATAGTATGCTACCACCACCATGCTTCACAGATGGCACCAGGCAATCTTCTTTGAACTCTTCATTTTTGAAACACCAAACAAACTGCCTACCATCACTATTGAAGAGGTTGATTTTTGTCTCATTAGACCATAAAATTTTATTAAAACAGGTTTCTGCTTCTTTGATATATTTCTTTGCAAATTCCAAACATGCTTTTTTATGGCACTGCTTCAGTTATGGCTTCTTTCTTGCCACACAACCTCGGAGGTTACACTTATTTAAGTGCCGTCTAACTGTTCTCGAAGAGACATTGGCCACATTTCCCTCCCTAAATTCAGCTGTACTTGCCTCGAAGACTTCTCTCTATCATTTTATACAGTGATTTTCAACAAGCAAGTAACTCTATCACTCAATAATGATGGGCAACCTGCATGTGTTAAATTTGTTATAGTGCCATTGCACTTCCATTTCTGGATGATTTTTGTACTATTGAAACAACAATCTGCAATCGGAAACTAATTTTCTTGTATCCATAGTCAGCTTTATGCAATTTTATGACCTTTTCATGCACATCTTGACTCCATTCCTTCGTTTTCCCCACCTTTATGTTGTTACCTTGTTATGATGCTATGATGACAATATGTAAATTATTTATGTACATATATCACACGACATATTGCAGACATTTTCCATTGAAATTATTTAAAACAAAAATAGAAAGAATAAGTTTATTTTTAAAATTTTTAGGGTATCAATACAATTGTCCACAGCAATTTTTAGGTTTATTTTTTCCCTATAACAGTTTATGTTACATAAATTATATAAAATTTATCGCTACAGTATAACTTATTAGAGATTTCAATAAACACGGTTTGAAAATGCTATAGCATAACTTATTACAGAAATTTCAATAAACATGGGATTGAATGTGCTATTCTTACTATTCTTTGCTTTTTCCAGTTTCATAAGCAGAGCAATAAATTTTATAAAATTTATCGCTACAGTATAACTTATTACAGAATTTCAATAAACACGGTTTGAAAACGAACATTAACCTCAAACACTAATATTGCCAAAATAATAAAAAAATGGAGGAGGTATCAATACTTTTGTCCACCACTGTATAGTTTAGTTTAATACATATTCATACATAATATTGTATTTGATTTAGCATGAAAAATGTGATTACCTGTTTTTTTTTTCTTTTTTAAATACTTTTTTATAGATTTCCAACTTTCTCTCTTTGTCTTATAAATGAGAATATTGAGAAAATCAGATTATTTCATTCCACTGTCTAAAAAGCTTGAATTTTTTTTATTCATTTCATTTTTTCTTGCAATATAAAAACAAAATGATGTTAACTGAGATGATGTAAAATGAGGACCAATTGTAATTCTAATCAGTAACTTTTTTGCTATTTATTATTTAAAACATAATCCTGATTATTTAAATGCTTTTTAAATACAGTACATCTAATTTTCTGTAGATTTTTTTTTGGTAAATCATAACAAATTAAACAGAAAAAACAATTTTTATCTTTACAGATATTCAAGAATTAAAAATATTTTTTACCAAAAATTAGCAATTTATCTATTTTTGTAATACCATTCATTTTTACAAAATGTAGTGAATTTGTAGAAAACAATTTTAATACAGCAAGTAATGGCATTTAATGCAGAAAAACTTTTATTTTACTTTAGAACATTTTTGACCTCAGAGAAGTTGAAAATGTTACTATTAAACAATATTATGAATGTTAAATTTGATCTTATCACTAAATATAACTTTTAGCAAAAATCACATTTTATACTTGTTCAATCATTTTTTGTAAATTCCAATTTTTTCAATTGATTTCTGTAACTACTATATGTGATTGTCATTCCTT
Organism: Olivierus martensii; assembly: GCA_000484575.1. Classification (NCBI taxonomy): domain Eukaryota; kingdom Metazoa; phylum Arthropoda; class Arachnida; order Scorpiones; family Buthidae; genus Olivierus; species Olivierus martensii. Next base: position 58,042 of record AYEL01013452.1, on the reverse strand, counting down.
TGTAATGTACAAATATAATATCTTTTAAATATAATATCCTGTATTTACGATAACCCATCACAGGTTGAATAAATTGTAAACCATTACTACCATTATTGGCCATTCAAAAATGGCCAATAATGGTAGTAAGTTTAGTAGTAATAATTAATTAGTAATTTTTAGTAATAAAAATGGAAGATCTGATACTCTAATATTATAAATTTATCCAGATCTTCCAAGATGGTAAAATCATTTGGAATTGAACCAGGCTCCAATATGGTAAAATCAACTGGTATAATGTAACATATATTGATATAATGGTAAAGAGTTAAGAGGATCTGGTTCAATCCAGAATTGAACCAGATCCTCCTAACTCTTTACCATGTGGCTCTTGGCCAAATGTAATTTTTTAATAAAACAGAAAAAGTATTTCTAGCCAATATGATTGAAAATAGCCAAGTTTGGAACATTGTAAAGGCAATCATAAGAGTGGGTTATTATAAGTCAAACGATCATAAATAGAGGAACATCTGTATAAATGAATTGCATTATATTTTAAATGTATGCATATAATCTGTAAATGGTATTTGGATCTGATGCTTTCTTTCTCTTCCTGCATTTTAGCAACAATCTTAGCACTTAACATCAAGTTGATCTTCAATATATATATTTTAGCTCTTTTCTTGCTGGATGGAATTATTGAGTGCTGTATTCAAAATTGTAATTCCAATAAGCATTCAAGAATAAGATTAGATCTTATTTGTATTATTGAATAACTCTTTCCAGTAATTCTATTAATTTCACAAAACGGTTTACTATCTGATTGTATTTAACTATCTCTAATTTTTCTGTTTATGTTCTTTTCCTTTAATAGTCAGTTGAAAAGCACCTTATAAATTTTTTAAAAACCTTTAACCACTGCTCATGACATTAAATAAAGCCTGTGGTTTAAATTTTTTCTATTTTAAGTTATATATACTATTTTAGTAAAAAGATAAGATTCTTGAACATCTATCCCATGTCGGTAAGATTCTAGTTGAGCTACAGCACGCAGATCTATGATAAGCGCCCGTCGATTCGAAATTAAATTCTTACTTTTTTGATTGTATGATAGATTCTAATAAAAACATCTTGAAAGCCCAAATAGTTTTGGAATAAATTTTTAATACAACGGAATTGTCGATTCATATTTTATATATCAGTCGGTGGGCGGCGAATCTTCAATTCTCCTAACATAGATCCGCATGCTGTAGCTCAACTAGAATTGCACCCATAAGACCCATCATTCATTCAATTAGAGGCATAATATGAATGTTCAAGAATTTTAGCTGCACCACATTTAAATAATAAACACAAAGTTAAAACTGCTACAAACTAAAGTTTCAATTTACTTTTTTCTAATACTTCACACACATGTTCTTCACATTTCAAACGATCGACTGAATTGCTACCTTTCCAACCAATATTTTTTTCGAACCAATTCTTTTTTTTCATATTACGTCTTTCAGGATAATGTTTGAAACCGTAATCATCTTCATCTAAAGAATCTTTAGCAGTATCACTAGAATTTGGCGGATTTGGAACATCTGTGTTGGAGGACGCCATTTTCTACGAAAGTCAAATCTTGCCCTCTACTGTTAAATTTTGGCCAACGATAATTTTGAATAACAAATGTGATGGGAATTGCTAAGGACGTTGGGAATTGCTCAGGAGTTTTGTGCATAAATTTTGTATTTCCTACTTATGTATTGAGTTTTGCCACGACCTATAGATGACGCTGTAATGTTTCAAAATGGTGGCCGTAAGGGTCCTTGTGCTTATATAGTAACGGTGTTGTACAGTTATAGAGTTATAATGCTGCTTATTCTTATTTTTCTATAACTATTTATATTATTAATGTCAGGGCCGGCCCTAGCGTTTTTGCCACCGTAGGCAAACCCAAAAAATGCCGCCCCTATGGGTTGTGTTTAATTTTTTCCGCTCTAGTTCAGGCGGTTTTGCTGCTCCTAAATTTTGCCGCCGTAGGCAGTCGCTTATCTTGTCTACCGCCTAGGGCCGGCCCTGCATGTAGGAGGACCCTGGTTCGCGTCCCGGTGATCCCTATCGTCACCATACGGCGCCTCTCCACCGATGTGGGTGCAGTCCGTGGTTGGAACTCACCCGCTCCTCAGTAATCTCACTGATCGGAAAGGGGCGTAAAAACGCAAAGCAAAACCCCAAGATGACATAAATCAACTCACAAAGAGCAAGCAGGAGGTTGGGCTTGTCTGGATACAGCACTCCGCTCTCCGACGAAGCATCTTATGCTCTGGAAATTCATCTTCTCGCTCATCAGTCGAAAAAGTGAGCGGAGCATGATTTTCATCGACTCGTCAGTTGAAGTACAGTACTGATAGTACAGTACCTAGTCAGGTGATCTCTCTGATCACCTGACTAGGCCAGAAACCGTAGGAACTAGCTTTGTCGACTCTAGCTTGTAAGAGAAGCCGAACGGATTTTCATTGAACACTCACTCACAGAACTGCTGCCATGAGGCGGCTTTCGCACTGATAAGGCTGGTTCATAGTTTATCGGAACGGAAAAGCAAAGGAAAGAAACATGTTCCGTTCCTTTTTTATAATGTCTAGCAGTTTATTGTTCAACAGAATGAAGAAAAAATGCGCATGCTCTTTATCGACTCTTGTTTGAATTATAATGGCTATCTCATATCGACAGAAATAGGCTTTAGCGACATATATGGTAAAAATTTAAAGAAAGAGATAGTCAGATTAAGAAAACGATAGAGAATATTAGTTTAATAAATTCGGAGAGAAAAATGTTTGGAGAATATTTTAAACTTACAGAAGATCAGGATAGCGATCCCGAAATTCTTTTCCGATATTTCATATTTATTATTAAATTTTATTATAAGAAATTGTAGTATAATTTAAAATCATTTTGATTGAAATAATAGTATTTTATTTTTATTTAAGGATGTCATATTGAATTGGCTAATACAAGCGTTGACTTATAGGATACAACTGTTGATAACAACAAAGGAAAAGTAGAATTACTGTCAATTTTTTCGATTGAGATAGAAGAACGGACTACGTCAAAAGGAATGCGCGAAATACTGCAGAGAAGACAATTTTGGGGTTCCTTTTCCTTTTCTGTTCCAACGAACTATGAATCGTCTTCATTCTCGGGGACTACGTCAAAAGGAATGCGCGAAATACTGCAGAGAAGACAATTTTGGGGTTCCTTTTTTTTTTCTGTTCCAACGAACTATGAATCGGTCTTCATTCTCGCGTTTGTATTCGGTGTTTGCTCTCTAAAACTCTAGTTTCCTAGCTAACCGAAGTTCTTCATCTGTGCAACGCTGAAACTGCCGTCTAAGTGCCCGAACCCTTTTTCTAAGCACTCCAAGTTTTCAGCTCTACCAAGGAACTGACCGATGGTCTATTTACAACTCTGCGGTCCGCAGCACTCTTCACAGAAACGGTTAGCCGATTAACGGCGTCTCCGAGGTCCTCGACAGTTTCAATATTGGACAGGTGAGGAGAAAGAGCAGGAAGCTTTTCTCTCAGTTCATTTTCGAATCAGTCTGGGTCAGCCGATAGCGGGCACGCGACCGCGCCAAAGTGCCTGACATCACCAGTAAGAATTGAATCATGCGATGCCCATTACAACCTTTCTACCACGCTTTCTACATCCAGAACGGCTCAGTGCTTCATTAATCAGAGCAGAGATTCCGACATTCTGTACGATCGCTCCAGCTGTGACCTTAATTGGCCAAGAAGATGAAGTGCGAATTCGTAGGGTCTGAGGGCTGAACGAGTTGTTCAGTACATGTAGACTCTACGAGTCCCAGAGATTCCGACATTCTGTACGATCGCTCCAGCTGTGACCTTAATTGGCCAAGAAGATGGAGTGCGAATTCGTAGGGTCTGAGGGTTGAACGAGTTGTTCAGTACATGTAGACTCTACGAGTACGCACCCTCTTCCAGAAACTGCCAAACTCTGTCATCTTCAGGTTAGCTCCAGAGTGAGTGCATGCCATTCTTGGGACATCCTGACAACTTCGCCAAATTTGTTCAGGACGGGGGCAATAGAAACCTTAGGCGGACTGTAGGCAGAAAGCACAAACCATGACATCGTAAGGATGCGAATCCCGACTACCACCACCAAACTCGAGATGTACATCGGATAAGCTCCAATCTCAGGTCTTTTCTTTTTTTGTCAACAGATGACACCACTTTTCATTCTAGAAGAATATTAAATGAGGGGCGAAACAAGCCATTTCATTGGCTTCCCATCCCTGCGGAGGGGTCAACCGGATTGTAGAGGACGGAGATCGACAGGCCGGGCTCAGACCTCATAATAAACATATTCAAGGGGTAGGACCCGAGACTCGAACCGGGTCCTCTAGAGTGGAAAGCCGAAGCGTTTCCACGCGGCGACCGACCCAATCTCAGGTCTGGTGACAATGACAGCCGTGCGGTAATCACTGCATTCTTTCGCTCCATCTGTAGGAGAGCCCAGAGACCCTTCCACGAATGAGGTAAGGCTGTTTCCTGAAAGTTTCTGATTGGTTGAATAACATTTTCTCAAATACGCATGCGTCATTTTCCTCCAACTTTCGTGCCGGCAACTATAAAGGTAAAATATTTACTAAAAAAAATATAGTGGAAAGCCGAAGCGTTTCCACGCGGCGACCGACCCAATCTCAGGTCTGGTGACAATGACAGCCGTGCGGTAATCACTGCATTCTTTCGCTCCATCTGTAGGAGAGCCCAGAGACCCTTCCACGAATGAGGTAAGGCGGCTTACCACCCTGGAGGATCCGGGTTCAAATCCGGGTCCCACACCTCCAGTTTTTCAGGAGGGGTCCGGGCCCGGCTCGTTGAACCCCATCCTTCAGCCATCCGGTTGGCCCCATCATGGGTGTTGGCCAGCCTGTGATGGGCTCTATAAGTGGCCGCCGCCAGATAATGAATATCCCATGAGGATATGGCGGCTTAACCGAACTAACCTAACCTAACCTAACGAATTTGGTAAGAGACGATGGAATTATATTTAATGATATGCAAACGCCAATTTTTCAATTCGAATCCACTCAATCAATAGATTAATGTCACCAGAACACTAAACTAGCATTTTCTTAAAAGTTCCTGCTAACGTTTTCAGTATTTTTTCCCATAGAAAATTTATGGAAATAATCATTTTTTTAGCCTTCTTTTCGAAATAAGATCGAGCTATGTCTGTTGTCTGTCCGTTGTGTGTTCCCTATTAATAACTTTTGAAATAATTAGCACACTTTCATGAAATTTGATAGTAGCATCTGCCATTAAGGAACATCTCGACACCACATCTTTTAATTATATAGAGTAGAATTTCATTTTTATCAAAATTTTAATTTTTATTATTGGCAATAGACGGTGCTATATGTTAGCAGTATGAGATGTCTGTTGTCTGTCCGTTGTGTGTTCCCTATTAATAACTTTTGAAATAATTAGCACACATTCATGAAATTTGATAGTAGTATCTGCCATTAAGGAACATCTCGACGCCACATCCTTTAATTATATAGAGTAGAATTTCATTTTTATCAAAATTTTAATTATTATTATTGGCAATAGACGGTGCTATATGTTAGCAGTATGAGGAGGTACATATGGCTTACTTGATTTGAATGACGTCATATCGGTACTGTGATACTATCGTGACATAATAGCGGATGACGTCACGAAAACCAATAATTTATGATGCCACAATGACATAACAAACGTCACGTCGCCAAGGTGATGACGTCATTGTGACATTCATGCTGGTTAAATCAATGTTAAAAACAGATACATAAAAATCATTGAATTTGAAAAATACACATTTTTGAATTTCTCTCTTCTAAATGATTTCAATGATAAATATATTATTATTGATTTATCCAAATATCACATATCCAAACGATAATAAATGAAAAATAAATGATACCTTCGGAAAGTGTCAATTTTAGTTCTTTCTGGACTGCTTGCTAAAACAAATTAATTTTAATAAGAAATCTGATCTCTTAAAAATTTATTATACATCGAATAACTTATTACACAAAAATTATTATTTTACATTAATTATTATTTTTTTTTATAATTCTAAATCATTAACTATATTTTATTTAAAGTTTAATCCACAAAATTTAATTAAGCCTTAGCTTAATTTATTCACAATATAAAGAATCTTAAATATGCATTTTAAATTTTATAGATGTATAATTTTTTCAAATTTCAGTTTCAAGCAACTTAATATAATTTAGAATTTCAGATAATTAAAGTCAGTCTAGTCTTGAATATGTGAAAGGTCAAACAGATCAAACTTCTCCTAAAGAAACTTGCAGTTTCATTTGTCATTTTGAAATAAAATAGGAAATTGAAATAAGAAAATTATTTAAAGCAAAATGATGATAAACATAAATATTGTATAAATAATAATTTTAATTTTTCTTTTTTTTTTAAAGTAAATTTTTAAAGAAGACTACAGCTGATAATATAATAAGTATTATATAGTACCGATTATCCGTGATAATTGTGGAAAGCTGAAAATCAGAAAATTGAGAATCTCGGTTATCCAAAATATATTTCATTAAGATTAAAATTAATCAATAAGGGGCAAGTACAGACCGTCATTCTCACACGTAGGAAAAGAATAAGCATTCGATTAGCACCTCGTTACAAATCCATTCTCAGAAACATTTTTATTTTAATAATTCCAAAAAATAAAATAAAATCTGGTACCACAGTCAATTCAATCATTGGATAACAGATACTAGGATAATTGCCTTTCTATAACATGTACAGTAATTTGTACACTCTATTGTTAGTAAGATCCGGTTCCTTCTCATTCTTTTATATCACTAAACGTCCTTTAAATCTTATTTACAAAAGTAATAAAAGGCATTTAATTAATTTAAAGCAATCAAATCAATTAAATATAAAATGTTTTAAAATAATTTACTATAACAGTACTGACTGATAAGTGCTTAAATTATTTGTTGAGATAGCTTTGTATGCTTATTTATGAAATCTATACTTAAGTTTTAAAATTTGTTTTGATGGTGCTCCTGTTGGTAAATGTCGAAATTTTTGTGATCGTAATGTTCAGCTACATGAAATAAAATTTTAAAAAATTATACTCCCTCCGTATCAAAATGATTGTCTTATTTGCAGAAAATATTTGTATCGAAATGATTGTCCCATTTTAAAAAAATAATGTTTTATACCTATTCTTATCATTAATTTCAAAGCGTAAGCATAATTTATTAAGTATAATACAATTATACGAGTATAATAAGCATTTATTTAACTTTTTTATAATTAACCAGCGCATGTGGCGTTATATTACACATTATTTAATTTTTGCCTCAACATTAGCGGTTTCTCCTCTATCATAGTGGCGTTTGGCTAGCTGCCATATCTTAGAAACAGTTTTGGCCGACACATCATGTTTTTTAACGATAGCCGCTATAATACCATACTTAGGTCTTTCATTTTTAATGTTTCTCAATAGCTCCTGTAGAATCGCATCTCTCTCTATTCTCTCTTCAGACATCAAGTTGCGTTTCTTCTTCATAGTTTTAGAAAAAAGATAGAAAATAACTCGATATAAAGTATCAAAATTCTATTTTATAGAAGGTAACGTGTTAAAAAACCACTCTTCCCGCTTCTATCTCCTTAATCCGATGCAAATTTATAAATAGGACAATCATTTCGATACAGAAGGTGGCCAAATTTCGTGTTACTACGAGCCACATGTGAGAATCTCAAATACTGGAGAGGCGCAATTAGTTTTTTCGGGATAATCTTAACTAATGATTTTAAAAATCATTTATTATATATTTCGCATACATTTATTTTGTATCGATGCATATTATTTTTGCATTAAATGAACAAATTAAAAATATATTATTTTTTGAATTAAATAGCTATTGCTTCATACTACATATTGACTACTACACAGTCGCTTTGAAGGTTTCGCGAGTCATAATTTAGCTATGGCGGTTATATATGATATGACATAATTTTGAATAATATAATAGAAAATAATTTATTGCATGCTAAAATTTTATGTACTGTATGAATATAAATTTAAATATTGCAAGCTTTTAAAATTATTCCTAAAATTTTTCTGCCTCCTACGTAGCATATTTGTTTTCCTTATTTGTCCCGCTCCGTTGCTTGAGAAACATTATGGTAAATCGTTATCAAGAAATTTTAAGATTATTTCTCTGAAAAGTTACTTTTATAATTTTAGCATTAATTGATAATTATTGACAGAAATAATTTTATGGATATGATAGAGCATAAGTGAAATTTAGTTTCTTTTTACTCTTATTTATTAAAAAAGAAGATGAGCTTAGATATAACATAACTGACCAAATATATATCTTCAAAATAATTTGCATCTTACACATAAACTTAATTTTATTAGAGTCATTATAATTATTATAAATTTATAATTTATAATATTTTCTATCTAAAATTATTATTATTACATCATAAAATTTTATATAATTTCTTTTAGTATCTCACGTTGATTACAGATGGCGTTTACAAGAAATTATAACAAAAATTAAATTCAAAAGAAAACAAAATAAAATTTTATAATGTAAATACTGAAATAATATTAAAAAATATAAAATTTAATAGAATTATTCGATGAAGATTAGAATTTTAATCAAGAACTGTATTGCCATCTAGCGATGGAAATTTTACTTAATATTGTTTTATATATTAATGGGAAAAAGAAATTTTAAAGTTATGTTTTTATAAAATGATACTCAACTTTTTAGATGATTAAATTAACAACATAATAAACAAATTCAATCAATTTGAATAATATAATGTTGATACTGATTCAGGACATGAGGATTCATTAAAGTATTGTATTTTTTGAACAGTCAGAATTTAATTTACCGTAATTTTAAAAATTTCCGTTTCGAACTATATTATTTATTAAAAATTCATTAAATTGTAGATGATTAAATTAACAACATAATAAACAAATTCAATCAATTTGAATAATATAATGTTGTACTGATTCAGGACATGAGGATTCATTAAAGTATTGTATTTCTTGAACAGTCAGAATTTAATTTACCGTAATTTAAAAAATTTCCGTTTCGAACTATATTATTTATTAAAAATTCATTAAATTCTTTATTTGAAATAGATTAATTAGATTCATAATTCATTTCTAATAAGGAATCAAATGAATTTTTCATAAATTAAATATATAATTCAATATACCTTAAAATCAAAACTAGGCGATCAATAACATTTAGATGCTAGAAGATAATTTAATTTAAAAATAAATAAAGCGAAATATAAATCACATATTTGTTTTGATAAGATTATTTAAAAACCATAATTATCATCAATCATGTAAAAATCATACTTAATTTTTATTACGGTAATAAAAATAATTATCATAATTTTTATTAATATCATAAAACTTTTTTAAAATATTGTATATATAAAGTTTTACTTCGAAAGAAATAACGGGAAATTGTAAAAATTATTTAAATTTTAGATATGAATAATAAGAACAATTTTTATAGTCTTTTAGTTCATGCTATAAAAATATTTAAATAGTGAAAACCTTCCAGAGAAGCATTTTCCAAAGTGTATTGCGCGCCCCAAAAATAATGCGAATTTTTTCAGGAAATCATGAAGCAATAGTGAAAATTAGAGAATGCTTTCGAAAATAATCACATGGAAATTATGATAACATGGAATTTGTGATGGTCTCCACTTATAAAAAGAATAAGTGGAGACTATCATAAGTTCCATGTACAGTATTTTTTCTGTGAAATTTAATGCCATTTTCCATCCTATGGATACTAAGCGACAGAGCATTCCATTGCGAACTAAGATGCATCTTCTCCAATGGAGTCGACCAAATGGTGGAAGATGGAATTTAACCTTTGGGCCAGGCCCCTCCTGAAAAATCTGGAGGTGCAGAACCCAAGAATTGAACCAGAATCTTCCAAAATAGAAGCATAGCAAGCATTTACCGCAGCTGTCCATATACAGTATTCTAATAAATATTTTCGTATACTGTTTTATGAAAAGAGGTGCAACAAGGTTTTCTGTAAGAAGGGAATCAGCTGTTACGTAACGTTAGGTTACTTGGTTAATTAGTTATTCCGCGGAATCTTATGAGATTTTATTTGGAGGAAAATATTTCAAAGCGCATTACATAATAACTTAATCACGAAAAGATCAACACCATAATGGATATTGGCCAACTATGATGGGCTTTAAAAGTGATTGTCACCAGATACAGTATATGAAAAATCCCCGACTTATACAGTACCAACATTTGTCTGAATGTCACTTGCCAGATATTTACCAGTTGCCCGAATCTAACTTGTTTGATTCCTATTTTCCTGAATGTAGCTCAACTGATTTTAGATTTACTTATAACATTATTTTCACGAGTTTCATTACTCCGAAAGCTATTTTATTAAATATCATTATTTGAATTTTCTTTTCCAATTCCCAAATTGTGTCTATTAATATGCGTAAGCGTATTATTTGAATAAAAGGGATACGCACCCGGGTCTGGTCCCGGATTTTTTCGGGGTGCTGGGCCCGGCCGGAGATCCCTGTCCTTCACCATCCGGCCCCCTCCACGGGTGTGGGTGCAGCTCGTGGTTGGAATTGGCCCTGCCCCCTTAGTAATCTCCCTGATTGGAAAGGGGGCGTAAAAAAAGAATAGGCGATTAAAAAAGTTTTGTGACCGCTTACTTAGATTATTACTAGATTCTTCTCTTCCAGAAATAAATCATAACGTATCGATTATTAGCTTAAAAGTGATATATTTTATTCAGATATTCGTTTATTTAAAAATTAATATTATCAATCATACTGTATTAAAAAATAATGAAAGATTTCCAACTGATATAATTAAATGATATAGAGTATTTAACATTATTTTAAGGAAAAAAATAAATCTTAACTTGTTATAAAATACGGGTTTAGATCGTGCAAGTTGAACTAATATTTTTTTATAGATTTACAATAACATTCTACTTACAATTCTTGATTGACCATGGAACAATTAAATACTGTTGATCCATTTAGGTCAATGGGCATTTTAACATCCATTATTTAATTTATACTACAATATTTATACGCAAATGGCTTTTCATAGGTACTGGAAAGAGCATAAGGAATGTCGAAGAGTAAAAATTCCATTATGCATTCAAAAAGCTTAATGAAGTTGTTTAAGATATGATTATTTACTTTTTAATTAATTGCAATTGAAATACATGAAAATATACATATACAGTACTCTTCTGCAAAAAAATCGATGGAAATTTGTTGCAGGATTGCTGTAGACGTATGAAGCAGCCTCTCTCAAATTCCCTCAGTTGCTCAAATTGCTGATGGATACATTGTAGATGGATCTTGATAAATTGTTTAACGTAATGAAACAGCAAAATCGGTCAGATATACCCGTTCTTACGAATGCTGTTCTTTATATTGGTCCCAGATTCGCTGTCTTATGCACTCTCAAAACACCCTGTGCGTTCATTGCCAATGAAATTTTAATCAATTATATATCTAACTGAAAGGCATTTCTGTACCGCGTTTCACAATTCTTGCTCTATTTTGTAGGAGTGCATCGTTATTTTTGCAACAGAATGTATATTATTTTCATAAAAATAAAAAAAATAAATTATTCTATTAATTTAAAATATACAGCTGAATATTATTCTATTTCATAAAATTACAGCAATAAGTATATATTATAGTAATACAGTATTAAATAAAAATATGCTAAAGCGTTTAACACCTTCATAACAAATTATGACTCCGGATTCAAATTCAAGTCCCACACCTCCAGTTTTTCAGGAGGGGTCCGGACCCGGCCCATTAACTCCATTCTTCAACCGTCCGGTTGACCCCTTCACGGGTGTTGACCAGCCTGTGATAGGCTCATAAGTGGCCGCCGCCAGATAAAGAATATCTCATGAGGATATGGCGGTTTAACCAAATTCTAAATACAAATTACTGAATAATGCATGTTTTTCTTATATGAGTTAACGCCGCTTTTCATTTGATGGATACTAAATGGCGAGGCATTTCCATGTTCACTATGGATCACCCACACCTCCGATGGTGTCAGCCGTCAGATGGATGAAAAGGTTCAAAGAGCCATTTTGTAAAAACTGGAAATGTGAGACTCAGGAAATGAAACCGAATCCTTCAAGGTAAAGCACAGCACGCTTTCACCGCGGCCATCCGCCAATGAATACTTTATGTTTAGAAAAATATAACTTTTCAAAAATTGTAGGGCTTATTAACATGCTAACTTATTAATTTTTTTATCTATTTTTTCTTAAAAAGAATTTTAAAGATTCATAGCAGTAAAGGGATCGTTCCGCAAAATCCTTTGTATGTCAGCACATACTTATACATTTCTAGTATGTCCCAAACATAATAATAAAATTAGTTAAGGCTGAGTGGCAAAGCATTTGTTTATCAGTTAGAACCAGATTTAATTCCAAATTTTATACCTCCAGTTTTTCAGAAATGTTATCTTTTATTTATGTATGCATTTTTTACATATAAGCTAGGGACTGAAGAACAGCTCAGCAGAAAGAAATGCTCCCGACCGAGGCAGTCTCTATGGAAAAGAATTTTAAAAAACTGCCTACACTCAACAAAAGGAGTGAAAATGGAGCTAGTGCTATATCTTACAAACCGCAGGTTCTGCAGATGAGGAATCAAGTATGAATTCTCATACAGTCTCGAACGCATCCACACCAGATTCAGTCTTCCACATTCTTTGAGATGGTAATAACTAATATAAATAACAAAAATACACTTTTTCCATTGTATGTCTATAATCACATTGCACACTAATTTTCTTATTTCTTCCTACATGTCAGCTCTTTCTTTATCAACTGATAAGAGGATGAATAGATTTTTTATTAATAAATTAATATATATATATTTTTTGATCAGACTTATTTCATATTTGACTTTTTCAGAAGTGCCATTACTTCCCCTCCAAATCCAAGTTATAAATGAAAAAACCGTTCAGGGATTCAGTATCTTGAGAAGAAATGCAGTTGGAGGAAAAGCGACTGCGGTTAGAACAAAAGAACTTCAGTTTGAGAAGGAAAAATTTGAAGTAGAGAAGCGCGAAAAAATGGAGGCAATTAAACAACTACAGCAAGATAGAGAATTTCAGAGATAGAGAGATCAACAACAGCTTGACCTTATGAGATGTACACTCATCATGTAAAAAAAGAACGGCAATAAATATAAAATCTATTAAAATGACTTGTTTTAATTGTTTTATTTACAATGTTTTTCACAGTATAAATCAATAATAAAATAACTTTAAAATTTATGTCAAATATTCTTCCAGATGTGGAGGATCAATACAAAAAAAGATCACAGTATAAATCAATAATAAAATAACTTTAAAATTTATGACAAATATTCTTCCAGATGTGGAGGATCAATACAAAAAAAAGTCGAGGTTTGGTTGCCATAAAGGCAACTGTGGCAGTTAAAAGTTAAGTTATTAATTCCCACTGCAGTTAAGTTATTAATCCCCGCTGCAGTTAAGTTATTAATTAGTAATATAAATAAAATCACTGGAGGGAGGAGACTAATCAAGATTTCAAGAAGTTTTTGAGGTTAGATGGTTCCCCAATTTCCCTATATTCTTTGCTCACGATTAGACCAGATGACTAAAGTTCAGTAGCTGTAATTCAGGCTATTGTATTGACGCTGTTAGAATTATGTTAGGATTATTTAATAATCGTAATAAGTGTAAAAATTTGGGCCATACATTCTGAACTATAATCAAAATTACAAGTCTATCTCTATTTCTTACCATCAATTTTTATTCTGTTGGAGAAACAAATTTGTCGTGGAATATCAAGTAGTGGCCACAGACGTTCGTCATGTGCTTTAGAAAATATGAAGAGCCTCATAAATTCTTCATCTTCAAAGTTGCCTCTAGTGAAGCGACTGTATTTCGGAAATCTCTTCTACTTTCCACTTTATCAAATTATTGAGCTAGCAAGGCATTCTCAATTTCATCGGATGTGCATTGACTCACCACCTTCACAATATCGATAGATTCAACTTTTTTTCCTCTATTCTGATATGACGGTATTAGAACATCTGGTGTCGGAACTTCGAACTAACCTAGAGTTGCGGAAGCGATTACCGATAACTTTCAGAAACAATATGATTTTTTTTTATCGATCGGAGCTGAATCGTAGCTATGCGGAAACTCTCTAATATCTAGACTAGGGGTGGGCAACCCCAGCCCCCGGGCCAAATGCGACCCTCGAGCAAGATTTGTCCGGCCCGTCACTAAATTTCTCTGTTGCATATTAATACGGCCCACCGCGTCGCGCCGATACGGCGATCGCCTAGACAAGACGGTACCAATAAATTCTGGAATATTAGAGATGCTTAGACCACCCACTATATGAGGAGAAGCTGCTGTGATTCCCACCAATTTGCGTTAAGATCAGTTGGGAAGTACAGAAGTTGGATTAGTAAGTTTTGATTGTTTTGAAAAAATTTCTGGTCCTAAAATATGTCCGGACCTTCATACAGAAAGGTTGATGAAGAACGTCGTACCTTCCAGGAGAAGTGGACCCAAGAATATTTGTTTATTATTTATAAGGACAAGCCAATTGGTCTGATATGTAATGAAGCCGTCGCGGTTTTAAAAGAGTACAATTTAAAACGACATTATACCACCAAACATTTTCAAAAATATGGAAGTTTAACAGGACAACTAAGAAGCGATAGAATCTAAAAGTTAAAAAAGAAATTAGCCGCTCAACAAACTGTTTTACTAAAACGCAGTGAAGAAGCTGAGGATATCGTTCGGGCGAGTTATGTTGCTAGTAAAAAACTGGCGGAAATTTGAAGTCGTTCTCAGAAGGCGAGTTTGTGAAAGAGTGCTTAATAGAAGTGGTAAATATCTTGTGTCTAGAAAAAAGTAAAAAGTTCGCAGAAGTTAGTTTATCCAGAAGAACAGTCACAAGACGAATAGGTGCACTGGCAGAAAACATAAAAGTAACGCTTGGCGAAGTCGTGGAAAAATGTGTAGCATTTTCCATAGTATTGGACGAAAGCACTGATATTACTGATACAGCGCAACTAGCGATTTTTATTCGTGCAGTTGACCAAAATTTGAAAATAACAGAAGATTTGCTCGCACTTTGAGCCATGAAAGACACTACAAAGGGGGAAGATATTTTTGAAGAAATTGTTAATGTTTTTAGTGCTTTTAGACTGGACTGGGCAAAGTTAAGCGGTGTCACTACAGATGGAGCTCCCGCGATGATAGGGAAAAATGTGGGAGTGGTGGGTAAAATAAAATCAGAATTATCAAAGAGAAATATTGACATTAATAATCTGTTCGCATTTCACTGTATCATTCATCAAGAAAACCTCTGTGCTAAATCATTAAAATTCACGCACGTAATGGAGACAGTTGTTTCGTGTGTAAATTTTATTAAATCGAGAGGTTTGAATCACCGGCAGTTCCAGCAATTCCTGCAGGACTTGGAATCGGAATATGGAGACCTCGTTTTTCATTGTGAAGTTCGCTGGCTCAGTAAGGGCAAAATGTTGAAGCGATTTTATGAGTTAAGAGAAGAAGTGCAAACTTTTATGGATATGAAGGGCAAATCCATACTAGTCGAACCTTTGAGAGATGATGCATGGTTATCTGATTTTGCATTTTTGGTTGATGTCACCAGCTACTTGAACGAGCTAAATACGAATATGCAAAAACCAGGACAACTTGCCCATGAGCTATTCACCCATGTAAAATCTTTTCAAAGCAAACTTCGATTGTGGGAAAATCAGATTCGTGCAGGAAATACATATCATTTTCCCACTCTAGCAGCCCATAAAAATTTCGATAAGAATGCCCTTGCACAGGAACTATCTTCATTAAATACAGAATTTACATCCAGATTTGAGGATTTCCGTTCACGTGAACTTCAGTTCCAAATATTCATGACACCTTTCGACGTGGACGTGGAGCGAGTAGAAATGTCGCTTCAAATGGAATTACTTGAACTCCAGGCAGATGATGTTCTGAAAAGTCAGTTTCGTGAGGTACCTCTGCAAGATTTTTACGTGAGACATGTTTCCAAAGATAAATATCCAAATCTAATTAATTTTATATGTAAAATGATGTCCCTCTTCGGCAGTATTTATTGCTGTGAGCAATTTTTTTCAAAAATGAATTTCACGAAATCAAAAAACAGATCAAGTATTATCGATACTAATTTGGAAAGCTCCTTACGCATAGCAAAAACATCACTTTCACCAAATATTGAACTTCTTGCAAAAGAAAGGCAATCCCAAGTTTCTCATAAGTTAGAGTTGCAACACTATATTATTTTATTATATGTAATACCAACGCTATGTACCTTCTCATTTTTAAATAAATACTATTATTATCAATTGTTTTTGTTTTGGCCCGTGGCCCACCATACATTTTTCTATACGGTCCCCTACAGAAAAAGTTGCCCACCCCTGATCTATACTGCATATATTTACGAATAAATAATTGGAAATGAATGCATTAAAGGACAGGAATAATACTTCAGCACAAACAACCAGTGCACTAAAAGAAGATACAATAAGTTTTTTGGAGCATTAATGGTTCGGATAATTGCTAGTTCGGATAATTTACGTTCAGATAATCGATGCTCTACTCCTTGGCTAGTCAAGTACTCATAATTTGTTATTTAGCTCATCTATAAATAAACTTTAAGTATACTAATAGTATTGTATGAATTTTTCAGTTTAAATAAGCAATTCATATAAATATGCTAAACAATATTTGGCTTGAAATATATGTCGTTAACACTAATTTATTTCGATAAAATGAATAATTTAATTTTTCTTTATAATATAATATTAATTTGTTTTCCAATTATGCAGTCATTTTGTTTTTGACAGCGGCATCCTCTGTTGTTCGAAAATAGAATTGATAAAATATACTAATAAAATGGAGGAAATATCAAATTAAAATATAAGAAAAAAGGATCTATTGTAATTATTATTTCTCGAAAAAAAATTCATATTTATTTAATATAATGATGAAAACTAATAAGACGAAAATATCATGCGAAATAGTATTTTTAAATAAATTCTTATTTCATATGCATATGAAGTTTAATTTGAAAATTCAAAATATTTCATTTTATTACATTTTTTCATAAAAAATATAATTTAGATAAGAAATGAATATCATATAAAATAAACTACAGTATATCTTTATTAAATTCAATAAAAATTTTTAGAAATCTCTTTATTTTGATTTCTGTTAAATATAAATTCCAATGGTATTTTGAATGATATTTTCATCTTGCTTGTTTTTGACTAAATAAAATTAAAATTTTTACATAAAAATAATAATATCAGTCTCTTCTCGTTTTATGATCTTTATTTATGATATTTTTTCGAATTTTATTCATAAAGGAACACATTTATTATGTCTGATGACTATTTATGATAATTATTGTAAATTATTCTTATTAAATTTCGATGACCTCTCATTATGACCATTGGAGGAAACCTAATTTCCTAAATCCCTTTATTCAACAACTGTTGACCCATATATTTTTTCTTTGTTTATTGAGAAAGATCAATAAGATAATTATAATTATCGTGGCTTTGAATCGTAAATCCAATATTCTTCTTTCCTCTGCACATTTTTAATTAAGAAAACTAAATATATTTTTATTTTTATTTTTTTCAGCTGCTGAGACAAACAAGATAACAATATTCTTATTTGACTTCTACCACTTTGATATACAATATTCTTCTTTCCTCTGCACATTTTTAATTAAGAAAACTAAATATATTTTTATTTTTTTTCAGCTGCTGAGACAAACAAGATAGACATTATTCTTATTTGACTTCTACCAATTTTGATATAACTTGCGGTGTAATATTATCGAAAAATGTATCATTTTCTCATCAATTTTAGTAGCTAAACAACAGTCAATATCCACGAAAAACAATTTTTATATTAATTCTATGGATAAATATAAAAATTGTGGGTTTTTCTCGTGGTTAAAATAAATATTCTAATTATTTTACAAGTTTTATAAAATAGGAGTAGAATAAATATTTTTCTTTCAACTTTTTTTTCTAATAAATTATTCGGAATTCTCATTTTAAGAGGAATGAAAAGATTTGCATGATATACTGTATTTTGTGATGAATTTATAAAATAGGAGTAGAATAAATATTTTTCTTTCAACTTTTTTTTCTAATAAATTATTCCGAATTCGCATTTTAAGAGGAATGAAAAGATTTGCATGATATATTTTGTGATGAAGTTTTCATTTATATTGTATAACTAATATTAAAAAAGAATGATCTAATTAAATTTTTTTTTTTCATTTTTCGGTATATTATTTATCTTTATTTTTGATATAATAAAAATATTACTTATTTTAATCATTAACTTTTGTGAATTTCGTTATTTTTCTTAAATGAAAATACTGCATTATATTTTGTTTTAGAGAAAATAACAATATATTCTATATATGAAAAAATATATCAATACATTATTTTAATATTATAGTGAAATATTAGGGAGACGGTCAAATACTGTGACAATAAATAAATAAATAAAAGCATACATTATTTTAATATTATAGTGAAATATTAGGGAGACGGTCAAATACTGTGACAATAAAGTAAATAAATAAATAAAAGCATTTCTGTTAAATTTATTTCATAAATAATCAATATTTTCTTATGATTAGGAATGTTGTTAATACATTAATGCCCCTGTATCATTATAAGCATAGGTACAACTCCATGGGGCAAGAGAAGTAATCGCCTGTGTAAATTTGAACACTGAATTCAAATGTATCTTTTCGGTCCCGTGTTATATTTAACAATGTGTAAATTATCATAAATGAAAATAATCATTAATATCAAAATGACCGCTCGTTTTTGAGCAATTTTTCGAAAAAGTATATACTGTATTTATAAATATTTAGATATTGATAATTCTTGCCTCCGAGGCAAAAATTAAAAATTAGCTGTTTTCTGTGTCACATAAGAAGATGGAATAAACAAAATTTTGCAGAAAACGATTTTGTTTGTTTGTTTATTTGCAGTGTTTCCAATCATACTGATAAGCTCCACAATAATCTTAAAAATCTACTTTTCTTCGGAAATTAGGTTCGTTGGTATCGTGATGCCGTTTTCTATTTTCCGTAAGAAAATATACATAAGTTACATAAAATTTTAGAAGTATCATACTATTTGGAACATTAACATTTTCCGTTTGAGTAATAAAAATATCATATGTCACATTGAAATTTGTTTAAAATACGGAAAAATTTACGTTATGAGTGCTTTGTTCTTTAAATAATATTCAATTCATATAGATTTTAATTAAATACCATTAATTAATTTATGGGTATTTTTAACATATCACTTATTAAATATCATTATGAAAAATTATATTGAAATTAAATAATAGTTATTGCATAAATTATGATCTATGATCTTACTAATGAAATACAGTACAGTATATAAATAAACTTTAAAACTTTAAGGTAAAACAAACAAATACACACACACATATGTATATGATATTGAACTAACTTGCAATTAAAATGTTATTTCAAGTTATTTTGCTATAATCTCTTTATTGATAGCAATTTTCTCCAACTAACAATAAACTAGGAAAAATAATAATAATAATAATCATTCAAAAATTGAATGATTATTATTATTTTTTTCCTAGTTTATTATTATTTATTCGAAATTATTTTATAATTTATTTCAAAACGAAATTTATTATAAAATAATTTCGTTTTGAAAAAATTATTTTAAAATAATAATAGGCTTGCTAAACATTTAATTTTTACAAACAAAAGTTTTTAATCTCATAAAATGTCAAATTTACACATATTAAATACTATATTGCATTTTTTAATGAAAATAAATATATTTAGTTTATATTAAAGCTTATAAAGTTTATTTTATTTAACAAAAAGTTAAATAAAATAAACATTTATATCATTTTCTTGACAAGTAATTTTAAATAACTATATAATAGATGAATTATTATTTTAGAAAGTTTGTAGTTAAATTGTACAGTAAATCTGCGAATAGATAAAATGAAATAAATTTCTATGAATAAAATCATTTATTTCTTGAGATTTATATAAAAATAAGGATTACCAAGCTTGATTAAAAATGAATAAAAGGCTTGAATATTAAATGTAAACAGAACTTAATAGAATATTTTTATTTCACTCTGACTTCTATAAATAAATTCGTACAGTTATATTTATTATTAAATTTAATTAAATGGAACGTAATTATTGAAAAATTATTAACATATCGCCATGTTGAAATAAAATGGAAATAATTTAAATCATCTGCAGATTCAACAGAATTATTATAAACTGAACTTGATTAAATTCATAATCGAGGAATTCATATTATTTCATATTGTCGAGTCCTACCAGACACTCAGGAAAAAAGAGTTCCATTATTTTAGTTCTTAGAACTTTTGTTTATAATCTGATTTGATGATCAAAACCCAGATTATCCATCACAGATTATTCTGATAACCAAATTCTACGAAATGCAGTTATCCCAATGACCTTATTTCATCAAATAATTTATCTTCGTATAGCACTTCCTATAAACTTATGAAAGTAGAATATAGTTTTAAGAACTATGAACTTATATTTAAAATAAAGTAAAATTCTCTTAAGAATGCGACGAATCTCTTCTTTTTTCAAGGTATAATTTTAAAATAAATTGTACTGTTATCAAAAATATTATTCTTAGATTATGCTATACAATAACGGGTTTTAAAACGAAATCATTTTTTCGTGACAGGAGACGTTTTTATCGCTTCTATAGATCTCGATAATTCATCATCCGCATATAGTAACTCTGCGTGGATTATGGTGAATAATCGACTTTATTGTTTTCGCTTGTTACGCCTACAAAAACTTGTATTGTTTTTAGTGAGAATTACGATAATAAATAACATATTTTTCTTTAATTTATCATCTCCTAAGAGTGTTTTAAATGAGATTTCTCAAAAAAAAATAGGACGTCAGATTCTTTTAGAGCATTAGAAACGATAAAAAACTATATACTATTTGAGACATTATTATCGTCTGGATCGAAAGAAGATTAAAGAATTCTTATCGATCATCGAATATCGTCATAAAGGAATTATATAATTGTTTTTTTTCTATTATAAATAAAGTGTATTTGTGTAGCCATCTATACATACGTAAATTTTCCCTAAAAGAAAGCATTATCTCTATTTTTAATACGGAAAAATATATTAAACATTTTTTGTTCTTTTTTGTTTCGAAATCTCGAATAACGTCAAACATAAACATTATTGTTTTATTTTGAAAACTTATTGGATCTTCGATGCAAAAACAATCTAATTTTAGATATAATAGCGTCTCGAAAGAAAAACTTATGCTGTACAGTTTATATATAAACATGCTAATTTTTTTTTAACAAAATATAAATTTTTCTTTATTAATGATTCTTCTGTTCCGAATGTTATAGAATTTTTAATTAAAAGAATGGAGTGATTTTTTAAATATAATATTTCCAGTTAACTGACTAATTTATAGACACTGTTTAATACATTAGATTACGTATAGTTATTGATGTTAATGAATATGTACTTGTTCTATGTAATTTATGTATTGTACGATGAAAGATAGCACAATGAGTGTTCTTTAATCAGCGAACAATGAGTGATTGTAATTTCCTTCAGAATAATTATATAGTTTTAATTTGCATAATAATAGTTAAATTGTTGAAAAGTAAGAGTAATTTTAAAGTAACTCTGTTATATAAGTTTTTAAACTTGTATATAAACTGAAATATGGATAATATTAAAAAATAATTTAAGTAAAATATTTAAAATTAAATTTACTAAATTTTAAAAGTTTATATAGTGCTTAATCTACTATGTAAATTTTTTTCAGACTCATTTCATTTTAACAAATTTAATAGCATTTCTAACCGCAAGATGGCGATGATAATCAAAAAAATTTTTAATTTTTATTTTCTTCAAATTTTTTCGTTTTTAGAACTGACATATACAATATGTTTATTAATTATTGGAAATTATTATTAATTATTTAAAATATTATACTACAAGAAATTTATATTAACTTTCTTATAATAGGCTATCGTGTTACTTAATAATTCATAATTCCTTCGTATTTCTATGATAACTATCATAAGTCCTTTCCTGATAATATGCGAAAATTACCTATTTAAATTATTCAGGTACGTAGTTATGAAGTAAGAACGAAACGCTGTAATTAAAGGCTGTATTTCAAATTAATCTATTTTTTTTTTTTTTAATAAGAAGGAGTCAAAGCTTTTAGAGGACCCCTTTCCACTCAAGAAAGAGTACCAAGGAGTCCGAAAGTTGTGTATATAGAAGTGTTTGCTATACCCAAGAATGATTCAATCACTAAGTGAATCAAATGAATCATGATTCATTTGGTGAAAACAAATCGATCACATTTTGATTCATTTCAACTTCTGATAGCGAATTTGTTTTTTTATTTATATACAAGTGTATGGAACTACTGTCTGTGCCCTCTCCTTAAATTATATAGCGAAATAATATAAAAGACTAATATTTTAACATATCCTTTAAAATATATTTATAAATTATGGAATCCTGAATTTCTGCGCAACATCTTTTTTTCTCACTCCACAGTCCACATCTTTTATAGCAATTCCACTTTTTCCACGACACTCAATGATTTCTCTTTGACATGGTAAACGTTTTAGTAAAGCTGAACAAAAACTGACTAAAATCTCTCGGTTCAGTTTTGGTTTTTGATTTTAAGCCAATTAACACAAAGTAACATACAAAACTGAAACAAGCTCTAGAACTTTACACTAACCCCCTCAACAGTACAAATCGACACATCCATTTTGTTTATTTGTCGGCTTTTTCTAACCAGACCCAATCTAGACTCCTTACCTTATTCTTTTCCCTTGCCTCTGAAATTAAAAATTTTGATATATAGAAACAAATTTCCCCTCGCCTCTGAAATTAAAAATTTCGATATATAGAAACAAATTTCAATGAACGGGACTAACAAAAAACTTTGATATATGGAGAATTTTGATATATAGAAGTTCAATATATGGAGGTCCGACTGTATATATAAGCAGATATATAATGCTATGTACACAGGTAGTCCTCAACTAATGACAGCTATTAAATCTGTTAATTTTGTGAATAATCAATGCAATTCAATGTATTTGAATTTCTAACTCAGTGATAAGATATACAGAAAGTGTCTTTTTTTTGTATCTGATTCTTGTAGTTTTGTGTTCTTTATGTTTATTAAAATAATGTATAGAATCCTAGTAAACATTAGAAGTGAAAAATTTTCATCTTCTGACTGATCAAACTTACAAAGTAGGGATTGAAACCAAACCCTATTGTAAGTGAAGGATTATCTGTATTCTTTTTGTGTATACTGAAAATATTCCAATATTAATCAAATAATATTCTAATATTGATAATTCAAATATAAT
The DNA here is from genome assembly GCA_000484575.1 of Olivierus martensii. Taxonomy (NCBI): domain Eukaryota; kingdom Metazoa; phylum Arthropoda; class Arachnida; order Scorpiones; family Buthidae; genus Olivierus; species Olivierus martensii. The sequence continues at coordinate 34,436 of AYEL01013452.1, read as the reverse complement.
ACAGGTTTAATATCCTCAATCCAAAATTCTTGGAAGCAAGACTGTCTCAGATTTTTTTGTACTTTGAAATAGATGATATAGTGAGTTTGATCATGTGACAATGCACCACAGTTGCAAGTACTAGTCTATTATCTTTCACATCATGAATAGTGATCACAGTCTTATCACAAAGCTTCATGTTATGAAAGCAAATTTACAGATTTTGAACTATTTTGGATTGGACATATTCTATCTAGCTATATTATAATTCAAAAGTTTCAATGTTTTAGTGTCTAGCATTTTACAGTTACCATCAGACAATAACATGATTCCTTAATTTTGTCTTTTACTTGTAGTCTTTAATTATGCTGTTATAAGTAAAAGACAAAATTAGAATACATTGATTTTTTTCTTCTCTCCATTAATTTGCATAAAACTTTAAAGCTTTAATTATGAGAATACAAAATAAAACTTCACCTAATAATAATAGATGTCATTATTATATTGCACTAAAAGTTTTAGAAATGATGAAATTATCTCATCAATTTAATACTATAGAGGTTGACATTAAAAAATCCGTCAACTGAAAATTCGGATTATTTACTATTCCAGCATGAATTTCAGGATCGTATTTTCAAATTTCCCTGCACTGTCGCGCCACTGTTTTTTGGAGCTGCCATTGATGTTTTGACGTACACCATTCTCAGTTGTTCAGTGTTGCTTGCCACACTAACACGTAGCTCTGCTCATTCCTTTTTTTTTTTTTAATATTTATTTGCTGTTGTTTAGCTCAATTATGAATTCTGCAAAGAAGAAATGTGGCATAAAATGTAAACATTGTGCGTTATTGATCGCAGAGAAAGTGGAAATACTAAAAAAACTTAGTAACGGTGTGTCCGTGCGAACCATTTGTGAAATATACGACTGTAAATGTGGTAATTTTCTATTAAATATATACAGCATATATAAACCTTCAATTATCCAGGACATTCAAAAATTCGCCACTCCTCAGGTCCCGAGGTTGCCGGATATTTGAATGTCTACCTAGTAAATGTGGTAATTTTCTATTAAATATATACAGCATATATAAACCTTCAATTATCCAGCACATTCAAAAATCCGCCACTCCTCAGGTCCCGAGGTTGCCGGATATTTGAATGTCTACCTGTACTTTGTTTTATTTTAAACAAAGCATAGTATTAAATTGATATTCTGATTCTGTGTTATGATAAGCAACCAACTTAGAGAATTTTGCTGCTGCATTACAAAAATGTTAAAAATAGGTTATTATTCTATAATCTTCTTGGGATGGTCCACAATCACAAATATCAAGTTAACCTATTGCATACCAAGAGTTAAAAAATGTTGGTATTAACAAACTGGCTAAAAAATGTTTTATTAACAAGCTGGCTAATTATATACAGTTGATTCTTGTTATTTGCAGTAGTTACGTTCTGTAAATTCTTTGTGAATACTGAATTAACAAATGCTGAACCATTGTGTCCATGGAAAATATAGAGTTAGATTCCTGTGAATCTTTCTTCCCAACATTTTCATCCTTGCTTTCTATATGTTTTTCTGTTTAAAGTCACCTTATATAATATGTATTATAGTACTTACAAATAATTATAATATATGCAGTGTACAGCATTAAATACAGTATTATAATTAAGTAATCTTTATTAAATTTTTTAAAACACTAACTATGTAGTAAATAAAATCTTATTTTTTGATAGGTAGTTGTTTGATATGGAAACTGACACTTGTCTTCTTGAATTGTGTTGAAAACTGCATCAGTATTGTCTGCATTGCTTTGTCTCATATCTTCTAAAATCTCGGCATAAGGAGCAAATGTGCAGGAAGTTAGGTGCCTAAATTTGAGGGTGTGTTCAAGCAAAGGGTCACATTTTTCTGTGGGACTTGTGGACAATATGAACAGACTTTTGGCCTGAGGTCTGTGGAATGAGCAAGATAGATAATGAGACTTTTCCAACAGAACAACACAGACTATTTATGGTAACAAACAACTTCCTTTATTAGAGAGAGAGAGAGAGGTTTTATATTAATATCAGGATTTTCGCCGCACAGTGGGAGCCCATAAATAAGCGCAAAATTGAATTTGTGGTTACAAATGGATTTTCACAAATAGTCAAATATGGAATCCACGAATAATGAGAATTGACAGTAATTAAGCCTAATTAATATGAAAAAAAATTAAAATTATTATATCATGATTAATTTTCATCAAATTCCTTTGAAATTTTTATTTCATTATATTTTTTGTTCTCTTTCTAACAGTGCAAGTATTTCTTTTGAGTTTTATTTTTTCAGAAGTTTAAATTCTGTATATGAGATTGCTAAAAATATGATAATTTCGTAATATAAGTTCAATGAGACTGCACTAAACACAAACTAAAAATAATAATATTCAAAAGTCCTTTAGCAGTCAAAACATTTATTCAGTAACGTTTTAAATGCACCTGGTCTTCTTCAACTGCTACAACACAATTCTTGTAGCAGCTGAAGAAGATGCCAAGTGAGTTGAAAACGTTACTGAATAAAATCTTTTGACTGCTAAAGGACTTTTGAGTATTATTATTTTTAATATGATGATTTTGTATGAAGGTTTAGCTATCCAATGAAATAATTGCTATTTTTGGATAGCGGCTGGTCTTCTAAAAAATAAGCCAAGAATGAAGAAAATCAGACCATATTTTCAAAAAGAAAATCAATAAAAATCCAATTAGTATGCAAATTTTGATTGATGAATTTTAACTAAACTATGTCATATAATAACTTCAAAATTTACATAAATTTATTGAATTATCATCATTTTTATTAATAATTTATATTTATTTACAGTGCTTGAAATAATTTCGAAAATCCAGTAGCAAAAAAAAAAATCTGATTGCCAACCCCCTCTCCTTCCCCCAAAAACAAAAAACACTTGCATAAATTTACCAGCAAATACGTTTTCACAACACGATCGGGGAAGTACCATGTGTTATGCGAGTTGTGCATTTCACAATGACCACGTCGAAAGTATCACATCACATATACATCCAAACATTAATTTTAGGCAGCGAAATAAATACCCGTCATTTCAATAAACAACTACTAGACCATTCGCTAAAATATTTCAGAAGTTCACAAAATTCTCCACAACCACACGTAATCAGCACGAAACAATGCAAACGGCAAACGACCTTCTTTTTTTTTCTTCCTTTATTTTTCCGAAAATTCTTGAAATTAATGAAGCACAAACGTAGGAGATTGAAAATTAATTTATTTAGAAAATGTTTTCGGCTATTCGATAACTTTCCGAAAATTACCTGCATTAATAAGTGACAATCAAAATGCACCTTGCAAATCTCGCTGGGGTATGACAGTATTAAAAATCCCAGAGGAATTTTGACCCCCCTTTTATCTTACCTTCTAATTAAAAATTTCTGAGTTCATTAGTGAAGGTCACATGAGGGGCAAAAACCTGATCTCAAGTTATGGGGCTCCAAAGTTGGGGTTCGAAACCACGTTTCTTAACGATTTTCTGCAAAACTTTTATAGATAATCGGATATTTTAAACGATTTTATATGTATCTTATCATTCTGAATTGAATGCACTCAATTTAAATAAGCTACGACTTATCTTTACGAAGATACATAATTTTTTCACTTAGGACAATATATCTGTCCTGAAGCTTGGTAGAATTCTCAAATATTTAAATTTTTTATTGTTTGTATGTATTGATATTGTTTTTGATATTGCATTCATTCATTTTCCACACTGAATAATATTAAATCAAATATAGAACTTTGGAGATCATCTTTGTCGGTCAGACGAAAGAGTTAAATATGAACAGTATATATCCTTCGTTAAACTTCAAGTAAAATATATATAAAATGCCAAATCGTTAAAAGCATTATCCAAGTGGATTTTACATTTCCTAACAAGATTTCTGGATTTAAACTATTTCAGTTTATTTTAATCAAATAACAGAATACAGTACTCCACAAAAAAAAGCAGTTTTCTTTCAAACAAATCTCAAGTCCACACAACACATGTTGTTCATCATGAATTGTCTTAATTAATGTATTGTCTAGTTAACATCTAGGACATTTTCTTTATCTGCATAGAATAGTCCAAAGTTTTCTGATGATATGCTTGAATTTTAATCAACGATTTATATTGATGGTTTTAATAAGAAAGTCTGCAAGGTCTCTGCCAAGTCTCCTGATGATATCAGAACTGGTTGAGCTATATGAGTGGTCAATCACCAAATGAAGTAACCTTTATTTTCACTAATTTTTCACCCATCAACTATTACCATTTATCTAAAACAAATTGTTTAGCCCACAGATTAGGTATATAAACCTAATCTGTGGGTTTAGCCCTTTCAAAGTGGCTCCCTCTTTTATGAACTAGAGGCACTAAAGAATTTTTCTCGTCAGAATCGGACTGTACAGAAAAAATCATGAAAATAAATTGTGGGGAGTATTAATCAAGCATTTCCAAGGTTATCTCATCGCACTCGCCAGCTGCAATTTCTTAGTTGCCAATGGCGAGCTGGTGACCGTTATTTCGAGTCCTGTTTATTTATATGTTTTTACTTTATTTCAATAATTTTTAATTAAATTTTTTTATAAACTTTCACATTTATATCAAAAAATTTAATGCAAACAAAAATCATCTGCTCTCAATCATAAACTGCTACAATATTCTTTACTTTGTTCTAATTGTACCTCACGTAAGTTTATTGTTCCTATATAAATCATTACCAAATGCACCTGAGTAAAGTACACTTGGCAGGAAAAGCCCAAGGATGGAGTGGCAGCCATAAAACAATAAAAGTGTCATGCTCATTTTTATAGTGGATATTTGTTTATATTTATATCTTCTGATTTTTTTGACAAAAATACAGTGAAAATGATATAAAATATTAATGAATAATAAATAATATTGTACATTTTAATATATTTAATAAATATTTTTGTATTATCTGTAATATTTTTTTAAGATTAACATTTTATAGTGCAGTGTTTCCGTGGAACACTGGTGTTCCACGGAAGATCAATAAGTGTTTGGTAAAAAATTATAATAATTAATATAAATTTCATGTGATTTAATTAAAATATTGCGCCAAGTTGAAACTGGAGTCGCTAATTTGTTTTGCATAAATACAATTTGATGATAGATGTTTGTTTTACTTAATTTATTTATTTATCAATATCCACCTAAACTATAAAATAATCAAAGTGTTCCACAAAAATTTCAAGATTTGTGAAGTGTTCTGTCATAGAAAAAGTTTGGGAAATGCTGTTATAGTGCATCCTATTAAAAATTAATTTTTGCAAAAAATTTCCGTAATTAACTTTTATATCAACATATAATCAGAACAATATGAATATATTAGTCCAGAATATAGGGAAGGAACCAGAGAAAAAAGCTAACTACAAAAAATATTAATTCAAAGAAATTTTCATAAAAGCCTTGAAAAATAAAAAATTTTAGCCAAAAACTATAGGAACAGTCATCATAAATTAATATTTTCAATAAGAAAAATAAATAAACTGCAGAAATTGAAATAATATAAAGATGACCTACAAAATTTATTGATTTGTCCCTGCCATTGCACAGTGTATAATTCTGGCAATCTAGGTGGAAAAAATTCAAATTATTAACTTGGCCAAAAGTTCTAGCGTTTTTTATATTTTGATTGTAGAATATCTACTGTACATGAGAATGCAATTAGTTGCTTTAAATATTTCCAAAAGTAGCATTAGCGTGCATTGAAACAGGCTGAGACTTTCATATGTTCAACACAGCTGTGATTCCATCATCTCATACACTGAGTTCACTTGATTTCTGTGCATCCCCAGCCATATTTAAAGTGTTATGTAACTTCAAATTGTAATTCCTAAGATTTTTCAAGTTATTATTGCCTGTAATATTTCAAAAGTTGCTTTCGTCAACTTATAGAAGTCTCCCGAAAAGGAATTACTTTGAATTAAATTTAGAAGCCATTTCTTAAGTTTTTCTAAGTTTTTAATAGAGTGTTTCATTGAGTTTCACTTTGTGGCTATGTAATTATTAAAGTGAGATCTATTGATCATCAGAAACTCAAAAGAAGTTTTGCAAATATTTGCAAACTATTTTATTTTTTCATTGTTTATAGAATGACACCTTCAATTTCACTGAGGGAACTGAGATATAGGTTGAAAATCTGAAAGAGTATGCTTTGATTGCATATGTTTTGCAAGAACTGGGAAATATAGCAAATTCCATTATTTCTGTAAAATGCTTAAAAAATAAAATGGAAAATTTCTGCCACAAAGTTAGTAGCAAATGGAAAAAATATGAAGACACAGAGATTGCTTTCTTCATTACTATTCATTGTGGCTTAATGAAAACATTATTTTTCCTGAAGATGTATTTAAGGCTGTCACAAATATAATAGATATTCTTATATTTGAACCTGTCCAGCCAAGAAAGTCTTTCAATGCTTGTGATCCTAAGACTAAAAGACTAAGAACAGCATCTCCTGCAATCAACCAGTGAAGAGCTGAGTGCGTACATAGAAATTCATTTAAGGAAGGAAAAAGAGATTCTGTAGCTATTGTTAAAGAACTCTCTATTGCAATTCCGAAGAGGGTGCAACTGTTAAGAAGATTCGGAGGTCCATGCTTCAAAAGCCAGCATCTTTATCACCAAAAAAAATGCTTGCATTAGTGGTGGATTGTAATTCGTTTACTCGTCAGTACCAATGAATATGCGAGAAAACCAAAAACTTAAATTGCAAATTATATTCTCCTTATCACAGAGTTGAGTAAGCCAAATAGTTGTGTTATTCACAAGATATAATGATAACAGAAATATCAGCAGAAATGAAACATGTATTCTGCCTATTGGGTAATATTCGAAAGAAGCCCAGGAATCCATGAATAAAAACAATAAGCAGTATAGAGAATTGTTCACAAGGAAGACTTCCAGTTGGCTGGAATGGCCGCATGGAAATGCTTCAGCTTTCCACTCTAGAGAACCTGGTTTTCAAATTTCGAGTCCCACCCTTTTAAAATGTTTATCATGGGGTCCAGGCCTGGCCTGTCAATCCTCATCCTCCACAATCTGGCTGACTCCTCTGCAGGTATGGACAGCCTGTGGAAGGGCTTCTTTCACCCCGTCATTTAGTGTTCTTTCAGAATGGGAAGTGGCATCATTTGTCGACAAAAAGGGAAGATTTTTAGAATAGACACAAATACAGACTCACTGAATGTTCATTACATCAGACCTCTATATAGCAAGTTTACGAGCATCTCCAAAACCAAACAAAGAAAAATGATTGAGGAAATAAATAATCTGTTAGAAATCAATGCATTAGTATCAGAAAGAGACAATTCCAAAGACTCATGCAATGACAGCGGTGTCTTTAGTGATTCCAAATAATTTTTTTGAAAATTGCATTAACAATATATTTTTTGTTTGTTTCCTAATGTGTATTCTTTAGTTTTTAGTGTCTTATTCTGGATTTCTGTACTGCGAAAAATGCTTTAAAGTTATTTTTATTTTAATATCCTAAATATATTACTGACGGAACTGTACTTGCCATAGCCATGTCTTGCATTAAAAACCTTGTTGAATTTATTCTTTTTATGTTTTATTGATTTTTATTAATATGTAATATAATAAATATGTATAAATAATTTTTAATTATAATCAGAATTTTTTCCACCTAGATTGCCAAAATTACACACTGTGCATTGATGTAATACCATGTCAATAGCTCTGGAAGAAAATAACCTTAGCTATGATATCACATCAACAGCATGCAACAGATTAAAAATCCATATAAATGTATTCCAATTTATATATAAATTATCATTTGCATAATTGTATAAATTATACATATATAATAAATTATGTAATATATTTTATGCATATCAATAAAATTGATAAAATAATTCAAATTACTAATAAAATACTAAATAATTCAATAATCTAAATAATGTTAATATTTAACCCGTTCACTGCCTTTGCCGTGGTAAGATGTAAAGATGGTGGAACAAAAAATGATTAAAAACAATAAAAAGCAATATAAATAAAATTCAATCCTGAATTATACAGTGGAGCTATCGCAGAGCAGTTTTTTGTGTTTATTGGGTGAAAGTAGGTGCTTCTGATGATGGGTCCTAAATTTTCCGATTGCCAAAATTTCTTTTTTAATTCCGTTCTAAATATAGAAAATGAGAATGGATTGTATTCGTAGAATTTGGATTATTTTTCATTGAATCTTATCAATTCTGCTTTCTATTCTATCATATTTTAGTAATCTTATTTTGATTTTGGGGTGAGATAAATTTATTTTTGAAATTTTAAGCAAAATATGGAATTTTACTATGATGAACTGTAAAATTCATAAAATTGAAAAAATTTTGCCAATAATACGAAAATTTGGGCTAATTCTGTTAAAATATAGAATATTTTTACTTATTTGGTCATTTATTGCTTTACTTTTACAGATAATTTTGTAAAATACGAGATAATTGTAATGTAAGCAACCCTAGGATTTCTAATGCGAGTAATTGATAATCTGATAATATCCATCATCTATATTTTTGTTGGGCTTGTAGGAGGTTATAATAAACCACCTTTTATCGCCATCTGTAAATATTAAAGAATTAGAGAAAAATAAGCATCTCCCCCGATTACCATCTTCCCCCATCCACTCTATACAGTATTAATTATTTTATAATATCCATAAATACAATTTAAGTTTCATTAAAAGGATTTAATGAAAGTCATATATTTTTTCGAAATGACATGTTTTCACATATCTATCTCCATAAATATCGATATATTCAAGAAAAAATTTGAATTATGTAGAAATTGTATATTTATATATACACCAACGAATTCCAGAAATTATTTTGAAATATTGTATATTCCGTGTAAACATTATTTTATAATTTACAGTTAATTTTTACGAAAAATGATTAGGAAATCTAGTAAAATATTTCTTTTAATAATCAATTTCTAATCAACCCATATATTGAGTTTTACCTGAATAAACAGATATTATCTACGTTCGACATAAATTTTTTCCCTGTGTAATAAATAATTTTTATTTTAAAAATTAAAATATTACATAATATTTTGTCATATTTTCGTATTTAAATATTAAATTCGAAAAAAGATTAACGCTAAAAACTGCATATGATTTGAAGGTTCAAGTACCTTTCCTCATAAAAATAAGTCTTACCTAATCCAAATATTCAAGATAAACACTTCACTAAAATTTTTTGAGCCAACTTTATTATTATAATTCAAATGATAACAAGAGTGCTTTCAGGCTGTATCCATTCATCAGTTGTCAAAGATTTGATTAGCAATAGAACAGATAAAAAGAAAGCATGTAAATTTCTCGTAAGAAAAAATCACAAAAGAGCATTCATAATTTTATTAATTATCATTTTATGTGCTAATACATTTTAACTTTGATTATACATTAACCCAGACTTTATATATGTTATATTTTGTTAGCTTTAATAGACGTATTAAATAATTTTCTTTTATTTGTTTACTGTTAAACTAAATTCAAGTAATATATTAATTTAAATCAAATTGCTCTATTAATAATCGTATGTTTGACAAGTGATTAGGGGCTTCAGTCTGAAAGTTCTTTGTGTATAAGTGAATTAAGTTAACAAAATCACCTAAAAAATAGTAATAAGGTATTTACCTATTTTTTAATATAAGTAGAATTAATTTCTAACATATAATGAAACAATGAAATTATTTATTGTTTGATGAAAACCATAATTTTTATTTATCGTTATGAATTTCTACTAATTTTTAATGATTGAAATCATTAAAATAAATCATATAAACTTATTTTATTATCTCTTTTTTATATTTTATAATTTTTTAGTGAATATAAACTTGAAAAGATCAGGAAATATTCGTTTAGATAAAACAAATTTTAAAAATATCCACTTTCAGTTTAAGTTATTTTTTTATTTTAAGTGATATTATAGCAACGTGACTTTTATTTAAATTATTATTCTATTCTGTTAGAGGGGGATTAACTTTAACTAAATTCTGACGCCTTTAGTTTCAGTGATTCACGACGCCCATATTTAACTTCTATACATGTGTGTGCTGAAGTTAGCCATCCGCTTCGTAAATTATTATAAAGCATCAGACAATGCTATAGGTAGTTTCGCCAGGAAACGCATTCTTCGTGAAAGGCGTTGTTGAAAACTGAAGTTAACTTTAGAAAATTATCGTATTCATTCCTGCAGAGATTTTTCTTTTTTTTTAAGTCTCTATGACAGATAAAAAGTAGGTCTGTCGTTGTTAACTGTTATTCATCGCCAGGAATCTTGTTCTGGAAAAGAACCGTCTTTGAAGTTTGTTGTTTGTTCTTGGTCTTTAAAAAGAAAAAAAGGAATAAAAAAAGTATATGTAGATCTAAATATAAAAGCGTACTTCCTGACTGTATTTTAAAAATTTTAAATTTCGATCAATTTATTTATCTTTTCTATTTATGTTAATTATGAATAACAATATAGGAGATTTTTATATTAATTAATTTCTATCGTATTAATTTTTTCACCTAGATTAATTAAAATAGAACATCAATTTGGGGCAAAATAATGGCGATATGTTATAGTCCAAATAAATTTAAAATTTTTTTAAATTATTTTTATTATAAATATTTATTTTATATCATTAATATGAAAAACAACAAAATCAAAAACAATGGCAAATGTTTTTTATATGAAGACATTGAACTAAACTGTCATAAATCATATTATGTCGTCTAAATTGTTATTTCTATCTGATTATAACGATGGTTCTATATGTGAACATCAGAACTGTAAAAATTATGTAACCATTAAAGGGAAAAACAATTGTTTCCTCACAGACAATCTTTAGTTTTCCCATAATAGATAACTTTTTAGAATTTCAACGTTGAAGGGTTTAAATGAAATTTTTAACATAGAAAAACTACTGAAATCTTGATACTTATGTCAATAGCTGAATAGCATTATTCTTCTCACATCAGAATTTTGATATGTTTTTTTCCCTTTTCGCAATTCTAAACATCACGATCAGGATAAGCCAAAGTCTAACTTTCCAATTTTAGAATGTATAGCAGAGGACAAAGACTGTCTGTAAGTGAGCATTTCCTGGTGTTATATATAGATTATTAAATGTAACCTCGTTTATAATTGAATGAAGCCAATCCTTCGTACCTGTTTAATCACGGGATACTCTGTGAGATTCTTTTTAATCCTTTTATTGGATAAATTTGGATGATAAAATTACTCAATAGGAATAATAACAATTGGTTTACTATTTCAGAATTCAATATATTCATTTTTTTATATTTGATGTGTTTGTTTATGAATAACTTTAACTATAGAATAGAAATATATTTATGTTACGCAATGAGAAATTAATATGCGAAATTCTGAATGCAAAGCGAATTTTTTAATGACTATCTGTCCTATTAAATTAAAGCAATACGTTTCTCAATTTAAAAATAACTTAAAAATTGATATGAGGGTTTAAATGGTTTCCTTGTCGGCAATTTTATTATTATAAAACTCTTAAACTGCACTTTCTTAAGCAGAAACTCGTAAAACCCCATATCGTATAAATTCCAAATTGTATCCTTTCCTTTAATATTTAAATTTATATATTTTGAGATTTAAAACGTAATGAAACAATAAAATACTAACAATAGTAGTATTTATACCAAGTGAAAAAGTGCAATGCTCCTATTTATTGATAGGCTAGTGACTTATAAAGATTACCAATGATGAAAACGCTAATAAAGTAGAACTTGTCCTAAATTTTTCTTAAATTCGTCTGTGAAACTTTCGCCATTTCGTATAATCATGCCTAGGTCATGGTTCTAGTGTTGATGCTGACAAACAACTTCCATAAAGACATTTGACCTTTCCTTTAAGGATTACATCATTTGGGTTCGTCGTTCGGGATTTCCCCTTCTCTTCGATCTATAAAAGTAACCGACAAAGAAATTTGGATATTTTAAAATTCTCACGCTTTTTTTACGAGGAAAGATACGTGGAAACTCTTAGTTTTCAAATTTAATGTCTGTCATATATCATAAGATAATTATATATTAAATGTAAACATTTCTTCTTCTTATACGTTTATATTTAAATTTTTTAAATATGAGAATTTTTTTCTAAGAAAGACACTCATTTGAAGAAGAAAACCCTAAGGACCTATATTAAATATTAGCATTTCTTCTTCTAATTCGTGTCTTTGTTTAAAATAGTTCTAATTAATGTATTAAGAACGAATCACCCAAATCACTGCTGAAAATAATTAAATTAAAATTTAAAAATATAAATAGTGGCTGAATATAAGATTATTTCATTATTTAGGACAAAACGCATAAGGAAGTTATAATAAAATAGATTATGTAGGACTACAGAATATAAGTCTATATAATTTTTTAATTTTTATTCTTTTTAAACTTATATAAAAGTTATTTAGCAAGTAATATTGATTTATTAGTGTTTTTCTACGTGTTGTAACATTTTAGGAAGTGGATAAGTGTAACAGTAACGACTGTTAAACAGTTTAAGCCAATTGCAAGTGAATTGTAAGCGCTCGTTTTTATAAATTATACAAGAATATGTTCAAATTGTTTAAAGAAATACCATATTTCTACATTATTTAATTAAGTTTAATCGGTAAAATAATTTCCTGTTATTGAATTTGATGTTGTTCTTGATATAGGTTGAAAATCGGGAATGACATTATTAACGCTTTCTAGTTTTTCAATGACATTTAGGTGAATATTTAATGTGAAACCTAGCTGATAATGAGAATTAGCATATAGTTAAAGATATAATATTATCTTTTGTATCATATACAAAAGTTCCTTATACGTATTTTTTCTAATTTATCCGCTTTATAAAATTGATGCAAATCTAAAATTTTAAGTTTTGAATTAAACTGTATCAGTAGAAAAATTTCTTTATTTTTATCTAGTTAATTTAAATATGATTAATCTGTATCAAAAATAATGATTTGCTTTAATTTTTCCCTCACGTATTTTTTCTAATTTATCCGCTTTATAAAATTGATGCAAATCTAAAATTTTAAGTTTCGAATTAAACTGTATCAGTAGAAAAATTTCTTTATTTTTATATAGTTAATTTAAATATGATTAATCTGCATCAAAAATAATGATTTGCTTTAATTTTTCCCTATAATTCGACTCAAAATATATAGGAAACGATAACAAAGACTGTATTAATTTTTCTCTACTTAATTTAAATATGATTAATATGCATCGAAAATAATTATTTCTTTCAACTTTTCCCTATAATTCGGAAATATATAGAAAAAAAGATTAAAAAAAAAACAGATTATGTTTTGTTTGAAGCAACGCTTAAAAATAAATTTCATTCTAGAAACGGCATTAATTTAATCAACGATCCGATTTATTTCACAAGAAACCCTGTAAGGCATCTGTCGATTTTATTTTTTGATTTTTAAAAATACACCGCTTTCTATTGATTTATGCCCGAAAATATCTTTTGGTTCGTATATTTAATTATAATAAGTAGTTATTTTCAACTACAGAATGCGTTCAAGCGTAGCAGTTTTCTTTCAATTCCTTTCGAAAAATGCTCGAACTGTAAAGATATAGCAAAGATAAATCCATTAAAATTATTTTATACTCTAATTCTTTCAAAGTGAGATTTTTTTTATAATTACTTGATTGTTATTATATCGCATATGTTGTAATTTACAAATTTTTACGCATTTCATTATTGGTTTATGTTGTATTAACTTGATGATGCAACTCTGAATACATCAGTTTTTTGTAGATATTTTTTGATAATGAGACTTTAGGAGTAAAAAGTACACTTTTGCAACTGCAAAAAATCATTCTTGACGAAAGTTAGATATAGGTGAAGGACAAAATTAACATAAATTTTGATTAAAGTTAAAATTGTTGCTATGATTCAACTGTTAGACATTAATTTTTCTTTAAAAGTTTATCAGTCTTTTTTTTTTTATTTTTGTTTCTTTTTCGTTTTGTTGCTGTCACGCAGTCGTAATACGGAAATGGGAAGTTTTTTTGAAGCCATTAATAGGACACTTCCGGACATTTAAGGCTCTAGGCTATACCTGAAACTTTACAAAATATTCATCACATTTTCTTATTTGGATAAATTATCCATTCTCAAATTATCTCAAGCACTGAACGAGATAATAACGGTTATTATAAATAATAATTAAAAATACGAATAAAAAAAGAGGAAAGTTATATTTAAATTTATTATAATTAATTCAAATAAAAGATTAGTCCTCTAATTATCATACAATCCTATTCACCTTGATATCATCTTCCACTTTCTTATCTGTTATTAGCAGTTGTCATAGTTACAACTATTTTATATGAGGAAATTATAAAAAAAATGTTCTAATATTTTTATAACAATTATTTATCATACAGTTCATTAATTATTGTCACATGCGCTGATTTATAAATATTTATTTTTAAAATTTGCTTCTATAACTTCTGATTTTATTTTTATAAAATAAATATGGCATAAATTTTAAAATATCCAATATAAATTAATAAGTATTGTCATTATTATGAGAAAATTTGTTTTTCTTTTTTTTCTCCGTTATTTTCTATTTTCAAACGTAATTTGAACCCATAAATCATTCAAAAATGTATAACTATATTTTTTATAATTTTCCACGTAACTATCGCTAATGATAATTAAAAATGTAAAAATTATAGAAAAATTTATTTATTAAGTTTTAATTAATAAGTTTTTAAAGAACTCAAAAATGTATGATTACGAGAAGAATTAAAGCTAACTCTGAAGTTTTGTGATAATCACTTGGTGTGGATAAAAAAAGGAAATAATCTTTATACGAAAATGTAAACAATGGAAAAATAAATACGAAAATGGGAATGATCACTCAAATTTTATCTCGAATCTTTTAATTCTTTTGTTCAAAAATTTTAGAAAATAGGAGACATTTTAATACGCTATAGTTTGTCTCGAACAATGCGAAGTGTATAATGAACCAACTTTCATGAGAAAATTATCTAAGGGCAAAATCTTATGAAAAATAAGAATAAAATTTTTAATTAAATACTGTTGAAATGAATTATTTTTATTAATTATGAATGTAAAAAAAAAATTAGCGTAGTAACAAATATAAAAATTAAAAAATTAATTATAACTATTATAAACAGAACTGTTTGGAATTAATAGTACATTGCTGTAAAGACCAATAAATCAGGCGCAATTTTAATATATTTTATTAGAAATAGTATTTTTCTAATAAATCAAATATTTTAAGTTTGATTTACAAATTTATTTTCGTATAATTTCAACTTTTCTTCATTAAATCTAAAAAAAAGTATTATTTTTAATTTTCTAAAAGTCCGTATTTAGGCGGAAATGAAATGGAATTTGAGGCCAAATTATACATTTTTTTCCTCAATATTTAATCATATCTGCGTTAAATACGAGATGATTAAATTCGGGTTTTTGTAACTTTTCGAAAACTTTTTAAGCCGGAACTTTGCCAAGTGATCGGGTTATTTTTTTATTTCCTTCCATGCAATTGGTGCAGAGGAAGTGAACCATAAAACAGGGTCATGTAATATCGTGATAATTAAGGAGAAAAACTTTTCAAGAAGTGGGGGCATGACGTCATTACTTGTACTTTCATAATGTCTGCCAGTTGTTCCGATTTTTCGTATGCTTTGCCCCCCTGTTAAAGGTTCCGCCCTTTACTCCAAAGGGTATATAATCAAAAGGTTTTAAGCAAAATTCACAGACGAAAGTAACATTTTAATTTCCTAATAGTCTATATACATTAAATTATTCAACATGAAATTGGTAAGAAAACAAACTTAGATATAGCATTTGCACTTATAACATAGCATTGGCTTCATATAAGACTATAAATTAATTAATGTGTAATTTCAGTTGGTTGCTGCAGTTCTTTTAGCTACAGTTGTTGCTGTTTATGGCACAACAGGCTTTGGATCACTTGGAACACTTGGATATGGTGGTGGTCTCGGACACGGACTCGGAGGATATGGTCTTGGACACGGAGTAGGTCATGGATTAGGTGGATTAGGTGGCTATGGCGGCCTTGGAAAGGGAGTTGGATATGGTCATGGTCTTGGATACGGTAAGGGTCACGTAACTGGTATTGGTGCAAACCTAGGATATGGACTCGGAGGTTATGGAAAAAATATTGGTTCAGGTCTAGGTGGTCTTGGTCATAGTATTTACAAAAATGTAGGAATTGGAGGTCTTGGACATGGAGTTGGTGGATTAGGAGGTCTTGGACATGGAGTTGGTGGATTAGGAGGCCTTGGTCATGGAATTGGACATGGAGGCGGACATCTTGGAGGTCTTTACGGTTAAAAATCCAGGTAAGTTTTACTTATTTTAACTGATTCAAATTTTAAAATACCAGAATTAAATTAATCCATTTTGCATTTCAGACTTCGATAAAGAAGCTATGTAATTTTATAGGATCTTTTGTGTGTCTACAATTGTTCTTCAGATTCTGTGATGTAAAGTTGTTTGAAATAAATGTGTTTCCCTCTACACTTCATGCTTTTATATTATTTTTAAATTAAAATTATTTTATATTCCAAATACTGAATAGTCAAAAACACGAAAGTAAAAAATAATTGTTTTATTGTATTATAACATATTATTCTGAAATCTAAACATAAATTGTCATGAAATATATTATAACATAGACTTCAGATTTTTAGTGAAAAAGCGTATTTTATTTAAAAATTATGGTACTTACGTATTAACGCCACCGCGGCAGAAGTTGCGCAGCTGCGGTGGCATTAATACGTAAGTACCAAAATTATTTAGAATAGTGTTTAATATACGTCATTAAATAAGCCAATAATACATATACAGTATTATAAAAATTTATAATAGTCGCTTTTGATTTGCGTACATTATTATTCTTTTATAAATAAATAGTGAACAGTGGAATGCTATTATTAGAGAAAATAGCTTTCACTAGTAATCTCTAATAAGCATAATATAATTTAGTAATTTGCAAAATTTCGACTGTCCAAAACTTCCTGGAAGAAAATAGAATGAAGATTTCTTAGACTTTTGGATTGATGTAACTATACTAATATATAAGTTTATATATATATTGAACAGATATATATTTATGTATATACATGAATGAATACACATATATAAAATTATATAAAACTTAATGACTTAAATACATATAAATGTAATTAACTTTCACATAAAATATATATAAGATATATTTATATATAAGAGACTTATATATATAATACATATATAACAAAATATATTAATCCAAACGTAAGTTAAACATATATAAAAGAAGAAAACACACATATTAGAAACATGGTTTAAGGCAAGGCTGTCCAACCCGCGGCCCACCGCTGTACCGAATGAGGCCCAATATAAAATCGCAAACTTTTTTAAAATAATGAGATTTTTATGTACCTAAATGAAGTTTTTATTATATTTCTTATTTCAATGATTAGAACTTCTTGATATGCTCAATGATTTTTAAAAAATTTCTGAACGAAAAGAAGCCAAAGATTATTATTTTTATTTTTTTCATATTTTACGCCCCCTTTCCAATTAGGGAGATTACTAAGCGGCGAGGCCAGTTCCAGCCATGGACTGCAACGATACCCGTGGAGGGAGACCGGATGGTGAAGGACGGGGATCGCCGAGCTGGTCCCGGAACCCCGAAAAACTTTTCAGGAGATGCCAGACCTCCTGCATGGCATGCCACCGCGTTACCACGTCATCATCCTCCCCCCTAACAATTATCGTTGGAATTAGTATATTTTATGTGTGGCTTTCAAATGTGGCCCAAGGAAGCTAAAAGGTTGGTCACCCCTGGTCTAAGGATTCACTAACACGGTATTTAGTGATATGATTATAATAAGATTTTCCATAATATGATACAAATAGTATTTCAGTAGCAAAAAATATATTTATAATTCTTAAGAAAATTCAGTAGAAATCTGCCTATATAAAAAACTTCAATATAGACAAAAAATAGATTTAATCAAAAAGAAAATCTTGGATATATTTTTAATATCATTAAAGATTAGTCCCAGAAAAATATTAACATCGATCACAAATTCAATAATTATAATAACTGAATTTTTATAATACAAATTTTTATATTGGATTTAATAAGAGGGTGATTTTAAAAGTTTAATTTTTTTTTTGTAATTCATAAATTATTAATGAAACTGAACATATTAAAACTATACACTTTCTATGTATTTATATTTAGTACAATAAAAGCATTTTTAGTTGTCGACAGAATAAACTAGGAAAACATTAAATTATTACTTTTTCCTATCTCCATAAAATTGTAAGAAATGATGTTATTTTGGTAGCCAGAGATAATATCCGGAAATTTAATAGTATTCAAGTACGTAAGTTATTAAAATTTCAAGACTTGCATTATATAATCAAGATAATGAGAAAAAATTCAAAGTTCAGTTTCCTAGTTTAGAAACATAAATGAGTTTATCTGATGCTCTCAGATAAATCAAAAAGCTTAAAGAAAAAAATATGAGAAAATTTTTATATTATAACTTTAGATAGAGCACTATTATATTTTCTTCTCAAATATGTTAACTGAAAGGAAAATGAAAATAAACTTATCACATCATAATTTTAAAAATGAATTGCAATCCATATTATGAATTATTGTTTAATATAGTATTTTAAATAAAAAGAATACGAAGATAAATAAATGTAACAAAAACATTTGATTTGAACAATAAGCTAATGTATTTCTATACCTTTCTATGGAAATTCTTTTTTAATACCAACAAAACTTAAAAATATTATAGGTTAATCTTTCCAAATTATAGAACGGAGACGATGTGATGATCTTAAGAATCTTAGATACTAAGAGTGATTTCTGTAAAGAAAAGTTTTATCAATGCGAATTGATAAAAAGTAAGTTCCAGGACCAAAAATATCTTAAATTTTATAATAATATCTTAATTCTTTTTATTAATATCTTAAACTTTGGATGAATAAAATATTAATTAAAATTTAATTCAGTGTTTGAATGTTTTTATGGAAAATAAAGGGAACAATGAATTTCTTCATAAGAAAGAAGTTATATAATTAAAGTTTAAATAGCAGTATTATAGACATATGAATTATGACTACATAATCCAAATTATTATTTTTTGTATAATATAATTACAGTAATCAATAATTATATACAGTAATCAATAATTATTAATTACTGTATATACGCGAATGTTCGTACTTACGAACGTGAAATTTCATCTTCAAATTTCACGTAATTTCAAAAACTTTTCAATAATTTTAAGTAATATGATAGCAAAATTCTCTAGTAACCAATATAATATAAAATTACACAGTTAGCTAACATATTAAGACAGAATTTCAAGATGGCAGCAATTACACCAAAAATTGCTCGCTTTATATTCGGAACTTTTTATTAAATCTGTAAAATAAGAAACTTTTAATTGATCCAATTGTGAAATATATTACAATATCCAGTATATAAACTTATTTCAGTACTTTCGGAACAAAAATAACTATAGTATCTGAGTTACGAACAACTCGATTTATGAATAAAACTTTCATGCTAATTATGTTTGTACATAAATTTTGAGAAGCGCCTGGAGTTAGTTTTCAATTTTTTGACTAAAATATAATAAATCTTTCGTATTTTTCGGTCGAATCAATAGATCTTGTACCTTTCTGAAAATCAATTTTGAGCTATAAACATTATTAACAGCATGCAGATGTGATGCAATAAAATATATTTATTTAGTAAATAAATAGAATATCAGATGATTAACGAATATTCAGTCTTTTTATACAAAACGAAAATTTTCTCAGCTATTCTGAGGAGATAAATTTTTTAAAAGTAATTCAGTCGATTTCAGATATTATCTTTTAAGTTAATAATAAATAATAAGTTAATAAGTATTATCTTATTTTTATTATCCTTTAAGTTGATATATATATAAGGAAAATATCAAAAACGTAGAAAAATGTTAAAAATTAGATTCTAAATAAATAAATGTTTGCTTTGTTGTTATTGAAACTTACAATTTTGTAAATATTTAATAAAAAAATCATAAAAATGGTGTCGCTATCCGAAAATTAAATACTAATAATTAGGGTGAGAATGGAGTTTTGTTCGATCTATTTGAGCAGAATTACATGACTTCAAATTATCTCGAGAACGGTCGAGCCACAAATAATTGTCAATTGTGCAGATTATACAGTATATTACACATTCTGTGCTGTTGAATGTTAAAATTGAAGCACATTCTTCGAAATAGAATAGATATCGTAAATTAATTCGATTATTTATATATTTTCTGGAAGGTATAATTATTCTATAAAAAATTTGAAAGTTAAAATATCAATTTATTTAATATATCACTTGCTTGTGGTTTCTAAACTCTCAATTTACAAAACATTTTGTCTTTTCTTTACTTGTATTTTAATTCTTACGCTCGAATCTCTGAGAATATGTGACTCTAGTAGAACTGATGCTAGAGCTGCTCTATAAAGTTTGAATGGTTTGAATGCTCATTAGGTAATATTACGTAGCAAACATTCAAACCATCCCAACGATTTTTATATATACTGGATGGCTTCCTCTATGTTAAAAAAACGAAGTCGTCCGTGACATTGGTTAGTCGCATCAACATGGCGGATGCGAAAGTAATTTCGACAATATAGCAAATTGATTTTGTTTAGTAGCCAGACGTATCCCATTTATGTTAATAAATGTGATGACCAGTTTCTAATAATTATTAAAAAAAGTATATTACCTCAATTTCGAGTATTATACCATGTGAGACGCCCACTTCGGCTGCTACGCTTTTGCTGAAAATGGCCATAAGAGGGAGCCAACCAGTTGGCCCATCCATACTAATATAATATTAAACTCACAAGTGATTAAACTTCAAAGGATTTATAATGGCATTAATATTGTAACTTATTAATGCAAAATTTCATAAATGTAAAATAAATAATTAAAATTTAAACAACTCAAAAATTATAATATAATTAATGCGTTAGAAATTTGTTTTAAAATAAATACTATATAAATCTTTCATTTAGGAAAAAAACATACTTTATTATTTAAATTATGAAATTTTTTAATAATTATTTGCGATAAAATTTGCATATTTGTTTAGAATATAGCAAATGTTAACAACTTTATTGAATAGTGCATATAATAAATTATTTTAAAATTTTTTCTTTGTTTCAATGTATTATAATGAAGTCTTAGTACATTTTTAATTTAACTTAATTAGAAACTAATTAAAGCTCAAATTGCAGATATTATAATTTTAAATACCGAACAAATAATATGATTCTGATAAAAGTTTCAAACAATTATTGCCGATTTTTGTTTAAAGTAAATATTTCTATGACGAAAAAGTTTATAATTCTAATAAAGTTCTGTAGAAATTTACCCATGAATATTATAACAATTTGTTTCATATAACTAATATTGTAAAGACATATATTATTGTTTTAATAAAAAATTATTTGTTTATTTATTTATTTTGAATTTTTATAACAAGGAATTTTTTTTATTTTGTAATTTTTCATTCTTATTCTATTAATAATTCAATTAATATTATATTGAAAATTCTTTTAGTTTAGTTTTGAATAAATAATAATTATAATTATTAAGAATTTTAATAAGATTTTAATAATAAGAATTAATTTATAAAAATGCTTATAAGGTTTCAAATATTAATAATTAAATAAATACTAAAAGAAATTTTAGAATTATCTAGATTAATAAAGGACTAATCTAATAATATAATATGGCAAAAGCACACCTATCTATATATATTATTATTATATACTGAAAAATCAATAAAAATAAACAAAAATTGAAGTTTTCTGCTCAAAAATCACATTAAAGAAAATTTGTTTATTATACTGCTGATTTATTTTAATAACTGTTTAATTAAAAACGTTACAGTATGAAAAACAGTTTTTAGCATTTATTGTAATTTGAACAATGGTGAATTTTAACCGCTCGATTTTCTAATTTTAGAGCATGTATAGCAATGAATAAGTACAGCAACCTATTTGGTCTTTTAAAGGCAAAGTTTATAAATGTTGAAATAATTTTAATATTTAATTTTATTTTTAGGAAGTAATAACAAGGAAAATTTTAATAATATTTCAAAATTTATTTGTTACATTAATCATTATGTAACAGGTTATAAATTATTACTTATAATCATTATGTAGCTAAGGTTATAAATTATTACTTATAACCTTAGCTCTATAACAGTTCTGGAAATAAATAATCGCCTACTTTTACAAACGTACTCTTTATTTTGAATGTTAAAGATAAGAGATTAAAATATATGTCATCATGATCATTTTCAGTACATAACCTATACGATGAATGTCATAAAAATTTATTAAATATTTTTACAGCCATTACAGGAAAACCTCAGCAGATTGAATGCCTCGCCATTTTTAAATAGATGAACTGTAGGGTTAAATATATTCAATGGCTGAAGCTAGAGAACAAAATGAAGCGGAATGGCAAAATATCAAATTTCATGAAAAGATACTAATTAATTCAAAAGTTATGAGCACAGTCAAACATATAGAAAACAATATGGTGATTTCCATAAGCCTTCTTTCTTTCAGAAAGTAGACCAAAAATAAGTGCCTTTTCTCCCAGCTTAGCTCGAAGTTTTACAAATTCTTCTTTATGAAAATAGTATTGATTTTAGTAATTTATGATGATCTTTTTCGGTTCAGATTAATTAAAAAATTATATACAATACAATAAAAAATCGATAATAAAAATGATTTAGAATGCAACTCTCGAATATTTTAATATAAAAATAAACTTATTTTTAATTTGGCAAGTTTTGAAAATTGTTTATCCAAACTTCATGAATAAAAGCCTATAAAATACATATATATATTAGTTTAAATATTATTTATTTATTATTTTATCTTTTATATTGAATTGTCTAATGTTTTCTATAAAACAAAGTGAAGAGAACTTTCTAGTTTCTATTGATATCGGTAACTATCATTCTACACTATTCGAAATTATTTCATTCTGTTTTAATTTTATTTATTTTTATGATAGTTATACATTTGTTATAATTTGTATGGTAGTTTTAATAGAAGTAATCTATATATGACTAACAATTTTAAGAAAAGTAGATATTCTTTTTTATGAAGTGATTGAATTAAATATTGTTCGATAAATTAGGAATTTATTTGTTTTAGTTTTATAGAATAAAAATATATTAATTATTAATTATTTTTACTATAAATAGTAATCCTAAATATATTAAATAGAATATATCTTATTAAATTATTGATGTCCGTATAGAAGAATATAATTTTTTCAATTATTTCTTATCTTAATCTATAAAAATAAGCTTAAAAATTGACGTATTATTACAACAATAGCAACTCTGCATTAAAATTTCAGTTCTCTTGTATAAATTATATGGTGACATCTGTCAACGTAAAAACCTTTTCGAATATCATTAAGCAAAAAATATTGATATTTATATAAAACTTTATAATAAACAGTATTTAAATCAATATTATGAAAAAATTCTTAGTTAATCTTTCGTGAAAATGGCAAGAATTTAATCTTAAACAAATGGAAACTTTATTCATTGCTGCTTGATTTATTGTTATGACTTCTTTTTTCAAAAAATATGAACTGTATAATTTATCTGTTCAAAAGCATCTAATATGTAAAAATAATCCATGTACAGTATTGAAAATTAGAATATTTACTACAGTTTAGATGTTGTTACGTAGTTATGTGATTATTTAATATTGTTAAAACATTAATCAAATAGTCACTTCTAAATTGTAGTAAATATTATATTGTTAGTATTGTATGTGACTTATCTTTTACGTATTAAATGCTTTTGAATAGATATAATTTGTTTTTAGGTGAAAACCATTTTTATGACGAAAATTGTCTAATGGTAATAACCAAAGACACATTAATAAATATGTTCTTTATTTTCACTCCAATTGTATCAAAATTCCTAGAAAACCTAAATCATTGTAAGAATATCTGAATTCCAACATTAGTCGAAATCAGTTGAGCAATGTTATTTATAAAAATATTCGCCTTGAAAGATGTCTATTTTTTCATTTTGATTCTATTTCGCAAAAGTTTTTAAGCGCCCCTAATTATAAGAAATATCAATATTCGAAATTTGGTCGAAATCGATTGAACGAAGTAATCTGTAGAAGATTTATAGAAGAAAATCCATCTTCCTATTCCTCTTTCAGTTTTTTATATTGAGCAAAACTTTTCAATGTATATTCGAAATTTGGTCGAAATCGATTGAACGAAGTAATCTGTAGAAGATTTATAGAAGGAAATCCATCTTCCTATTCCTCTTTCAGTTTTTTTATATTGAGCAAAACTTTTCAATACAATTTTACTAACAAGATGAGAAGCGCTTATATTTTATATTTTTATGGAAACAATATGTGAACAACGTAATTTATAATTAATATTTGCGGTAATTAAACTCCTAAACACCTTTATTTTTCTCTATTATGCTGAAATTTTGAAGAGATTTTAAATTATCTAGAAAATGCTTATATTTCAAATTTTATCGAAATCGGATGAACAGATATATATCGAGAAGACGAAAAAGACGATTTTTGGCGATTTTTGCTATCTTCAAACTACTTTAATCCTTTATTAATTTGAATTTTAAACTTTAAACTTATCAAATATATGTATTATTGAACAATGAATATAAATGTCAGTTTAATAATATTTAATTTATAATAAAAGTTGCATTAATTGAATTTTGACCATAATGATTCTTGCAATAAATGATTGTCAATTACTACTTGACTTAATTAAGAGTCCTGTGTCTCTCTTAATTTTCTTGAGAGAAAATAGCATTATAATTACAATAATTGTTATCTTAGGGAGCATCCATAAACTACGTCACGATGTTAGAAGAAGGGATATAATAGATTTGTGACGATAAATGATGTAGAGGAGAGAGAGGAGGCATCTAAATTGTAATGTCACGCTGTAAAAATGGTTAGAATTTTATAATTTTTTTTATAAAAAATAAAATGCAGAAATATATAGTATCTAATTCTAAGACATTTATATCCAGTTGTTTAAATGTTTATTTGGAAGTTAAAAGAATATGTATAACAAAGTGCCAGTACAAAGTAATTCCTATTTTCTATCATTTTATGTATTTTTTTTATTTTAAGAAAAAATTAAAGAAGAAGGTCTTCAACTTTATGCGATCACAGTCAGAAAGATCAAGCTTGATGTGACCTTCTTGAAAAATGAAGGGAAAGAAAGGGAAGGGATCAAAAATGTTCAAAATAGCGTTATTCAAAGGTCTTCAACTTTATGCGATCACAGTCAGAAAGATCAAGCTTGATGTGACCTTCTTGAGAAATGAAGGGAAAGAAAGGAAAGGGATCAAAAAATGTTCGAAATAGCGTTATTGATTAAATAATAATTATATATATAATATATTTGAAAAAGCAATTTTTAAATAAAAAAACTTTCACTTATGATTGGGTCCAGTCCAGGTTTTGAAAAATCATTGGCAATAATTGGTCCAGTCAGCTATTTCTTTTTGTCATTCGTTTGATTTTCATACTATTGGTATTTCTCTGAAAACAATAATTTTTTTCAGGATGTTTTTTTTTTAATTCGATCATAAAATTTAATAAAAGTTGCACTAAAATTTTACTTACTGAAAGTTGCACTAAAGTTTTACTTACTGAAAGTTGCACTAAATTTTATACACATACAACTTTTGTTGTCATTCAGCCTTGTTGCTATTTGTATAATACTCTTTTTTAAATTCATTCGTACTTGCAATTTCTTTTACTATTCATTTTAGGGTTTTGAATTTTACGGGTTATTTGAGTAATGCCAATCAGTGTAATAAAAATCTAAAATAAAATTTATTCCTCATGTGTAAACACTTGGACCTGCGGTTTATGCAAACACATACAGTAATGTGTTGCTATTCATTTATAATATGCTGAAAGAACCAATCGATCTAAACAAATAAAATGTCGATAAAAATACTGAAGGAAGAAATATTTGAAATTTTTAAAGCCCCGAACAACTATTGAAATCCAAGATAGTCCGGGATTAGCCTGAACTGATAGAAATATATATATACAGTATATTGTAAATCGCTTAAATAAATGTTCAGAAATTTTGTAAAAACTTATGAAAAACGTTGGAAATCGAGTATAAATGACAAATTTAAATTCGTTAGAATTAACTAAACTCAATAACAGTATTTCAAAGATTAATATTTATTTAATGAATAATATTCATCGAATAAAATTATAAAACAGTTTATGCCCTCAAAAGATTGAAGTACTGTACTCAATTACTGTACTGTATCCTGTTAACAGTCATTGCACTCAAGTAGCGAAACAATGATAATTTGGTGATAATTGGTTTTTCAAGATTCTTTAAATTTAATATCATTCTAATGCCTGAAAACTATTGGCATTTGACATTTCTTATTGTTATTATCAAGATTATCGTTTTAACGTAGCGATTTGTCATTTAAATTTGAAATTTTTACCTGAAGAATTAATTAATTGTCTGAGATTATCCGGTTATATAAAATTATAAATGTTTGGCTTCAGTTAGCATTTAAAATGAACTTCATCCTATTTCATACAGCTAATAATTTTATTTAAATTTAATAATCATTAATTTTTAAACGGTAAGATTTTTTAATTAAATTTTTAATTTATTATACTTTCGCTCATAAAATTTTATTACACATACTGTTATTATATTTATGTTTATAAATTGTTTCCATTAACCTAATTATATTAACCTTAAAAGTTTAATCGAAAAAATAAACGATGATATTTATCGCAAGGTTTTTTTAGCTTAAAATAATAATTACATTCGGGATATTCAACTTTACCATAACGAAAGAGATGCCTAAAATGAAAAATGTCATCCCAAACAGGTTCAATTTTTTATTATAGACTACCTCATAAAATGATTTTACTTGGATTCGAAAAACAAAGAAAGAATAAATAAACTTATAAAATCATTTTATATATCATAACAAGAAAACAATGAGATTTATTATTAAACATTGTACAACTCAATGTCAAAATACTTGTACTACTATATTTATAATTCGAAACAAAAATATCAATTTTAATTAGATTTTGTTATACAACGGTCCTATTATAAACAGGAACAATCGCTTAATTTAGTTTTATATTTATTTTATATAGATTGCTAACATTTTCAGCATATTACTACTTTTTCAGCTTTTCTACAAATAATTATTTATATAAAAATTTAAGGATTCGATCAAAATGACTATTCCTCTCTACTATATAATAGAATTATTGTATAATAAACGAATTTAGAAGCTAGACAGAGATTAAAATAATTAACTTCGCGTGTTCTTTATATGTGAAGATAATTATTTTAATTACCTTGCGAAGTCAATTATGTTAAACATATATACTATCCTACTATTCAATACTGTATGATTAACTGATAACAATTAACAACCCGCAGAGTGTTATTTTAGTGATATAATTAAATATGTTTATTTAATCGTACTATTATCAGATTATCATATTCGGAATAGGTAACGCTTCTATTCTATTTCTTACAAAGATCGTAAAAATAAATAAATATAGAATATATTTGTAACAGATTAATAAAGTTAGACTAAATGTACTGACAAAGTTGAAAAACTATTTTCTATTTTTAATAATTGGCCAAAATTATTTCTACGGTTAACGATTTGTTATAAAGAAAAAAATTATTTTCGTTTTTACACAAATAACTTTAACATCTCTGCAAAGACATCAAAATGTATAAAAATAAACATTGAAATGGAATTAATGTATCAAGCGTGATGTTTTTGTTATAAACTATATTTTCCTTTAGAAACGTTTCGATTGTTACTTGTGACGTAATTACGTAAACAGGTAACGATGCTTTCTATAGTATATTAAAGCGAAACTGAAAGATGTCGACTGCCTTCCTTTATTTAGAAAGAAAAATTTTTGTTTACTGGTTTTTCCTCCCCCAGGTCGACTTTCCTTCTCTTGATAGGCGGCCTTAGGGCATTAAACATCTTAGAAGTATCTTTGTGAGAACGACTATATAAGGAACACCTAGAACGGTCATAATCATCAGTTCTCATTCTGCTTTCAAAGATGAAAGTTCTGGTAAGTTTCTGATTTATATGAGACTCTATAGTGTTTAATAATTATACTTATAAAACTGTATGAATTTACACTTAATAATTTTATTTGTTTAAAATAAACAATAGCATAATTCAGGCATCCAAACTGTTTTCATTGGAAATGATTTTGATTAATCTATATGTTTATCATTATTAGAATTTAGAAAAAAACTTTGCATTACAGTGCTTGAATTGTACTATAGATTATTTATTCAAAAGATTTGTAACATAGGTAGAGCTTTATATATTAGCTTAACTCTGAACGTGTAAAATAAGAATGTAGTTTATTTGGATTTTAAATATGTGGAATACATTCAATTTTAAAATTAATTTTTATTTGAATTTATTTAAATAATTTTTAGAAATAGGTTAATATATCGATCATATAATAACTTATCAACTTTTCGTAAACTTTCCAACTCAACTAGATGATCTGAATGACTGATACTTTAGATGCCACTGTTTTAACATATCGTAATGTATTGAACTAACAATAATTTTAGTATAGGAATTTATTATTGTAATTGAAAAATATAAGGAAATAAATTGCTTATCCTCTCGTGAATCCTCTTAAAATAAAATAATTTTTTCCTCAAATGAAAAAATAATAATTCGATAATTTTATTTGCTAACTCATAATACTGTGTAACATAACACTATACAGTATAATATACCACTATATAGTATAGTATTAAGTTACACAGTACTAAAATTAGTTATTATTCACTAATTATAAAATGCGGTAATTATTAATAATAATTATGATTAATATTTAAAATTTATAACAATAATTCAAAAAATTCTTACTGAGAATTTTTATTCTTTCAGGTATTAATATTGTCATTGGCAATTTATGCCAATGCTACATATTACATATATCATGAGCCTTGGTACAGCCCGTTTATTAGTAGTGGAGGTTGGGCTGATCTTGCTCTATATGGAAAACCACTTGAATTAAAAGGTTTAGGAGGTGGGATTAAGAAAGGTGGTGGTGGAGGAGGTGGAGGAGGAGGAGCAGGAAAAAGTTCTGGTGGACTAGGAAAAGGTATTGGTGGTTTTGATCTCGAAACTCTAAAACTTTTAGGTGGATTAGGAATTATTGGAGGAGGTGGAAAAGGAGGAGGAGGAGGTGGTAAGAAAATAGGAAAAGGTGGTGGTGGAGGATTAGAAGGATTGAAATTACTTGGTGGAGCAGAAGCTCTTAAAAGTTTAGGAGGAGGAGGAGGCGGCGGCGGTGGTAAAGGAAAAGGTGGCTTAGGAGGATTAGAAGGACTAAAATTACTTGGTGGAGTAGAAGCTCTTAAAAGTTTTGGAGGAGGAAGTGGTGGTGGAGGAAAAGGCAGTTTTGGTGGATTGGAAGGATGGAAATTACTTGAAGGCGCCGAAGCCTTTAAAAAATTAGGCGGTGGAGGTAAAGGAAAAGGTGGTTTCGGTGGATTGGATGGATGGAAATTACTTGAAGCTGAAGCCCTTAAAAAATTAGGTGGTGGAGGTAAAGGAAAAGGTGGTTTCGGTGGACTTGAAGGATGGAAATTGTTTGGTGGAGCTGAAGCTCTTAAAGGATTAGGTGGAGGAGGAAAAGGTGGTTTTGGCGGACTTGAAGGTTTGAAATTGCTTGGAGGAGCTGAAGCACTCAAAGGATTAAGTGGAGGAGCTGGTGGTGGAGGTAAGGGAAAAAGTGGTTTTGGTGGCAATGAAGAATTGAAATTACTTGCTGGAGTAGAAGCTCTTAAAGGCTTAAGTGGAGGTGGGAAAGGTGGTTTTGGGGGACTTGAAGGATTGAAACTACTTGGAGGTGCAGAAGCTCTTAAAGGTTTAGGCGGAGGAGCTGGTGGAGGCGGTGGAGGAGGAAAAGGTGGTTTTGGTGGACTTGAAGGATTGAAACTACTTGGAGGTGCAGAAGCTCTTAAAGGTTTAGGCGGAGGAGCTGGTGGAGGCGGTGGAGGAGGAAAAGGTGGTTTTGGTGGACTTGAAGGATTGAAATTGCTTGGTGGAGCTGAAGCTCTTAAAGGTTTAGGTGGAGGAGGAAAAGGTGGGTTTGGTGGACTTGAAGGATTGAAACTACTTGGAGGTGCAGAAGCTCTTAAAGGTTTAGGCGGAGGAGCTGGTGGAGGCGGTGGAGGAGGAAAAGGTGGTTTCAGTGGACTTGAAGGATTGAAACTACTTGGAGGTGCAGAAGCTCTTAAAAGTTTAGGCGGAGGAGCTGGTGGTGGCGGTGGAGGAGGAAAAGGCGGTTTGGGTGGAATTGAAAGTCTTCTTAAAAAAGCAGCAGGAAGCGGTGGAGGAATAGGAGGAAAAGGAAAAGGAGAAATTGAAGAACTAAAATTGTTAGCAGGGGTAGGAGCATTGAAAGGTTTGAAAGGTTTAAGTGGAATATTAGAAGGTGGATCAAAAATTGGAAGTGGAGGTGGGAGTAGTGGTAAAGGTGGAAGCAGTAGTTTTGGTGGACTCGAAGGTCTAAAATTATTAGGAGGAGCAAGTGGTGGAAAAAGTTCAGGTGGAGGAGGAGGAGGATTTGGTGGAATTGAAGGTTGGAAACTATTAGGAAGTGGTGGTGGAGGTGGTTGGACATGGTGATTTTTATGAAATCAAATGTGGTAGGTATAAATTTAATCCATCATTTATTAAATATTTTATTATATTTCATTTAAACAACTGAAATTTGAATACTAATAAATCAAGCATTTTTATTTTCAGATTAAGAAGCAATCATATTCTATAATATTTTCATAAGTGACTGTATAGTGTTCCTATGTGAGCAAGCATATGTAAAAATTTGATGCATGTATAAAAACTTGTTGTTTTATGTATTTTGTATAATAAAAAATATCATTTTATGTTATTAATTTTGCTTATTTTAACTTAATTATTCGTAATTTATTTTTGATATGATAATTTAAAAAAACAAAATTATTAATTGTCTTAATTCAATTAAAATATTAAAATATACAGCGCTTTTAAAAATATTATTTTCAATCCTATTCAATTGATAATTAAAATGTACATAGCATATTAAGTTATGTAATGAGAAATAGAATCGCTATTAGCAGAAAATTATATTTGTCTACTATTAGTGCTACCATTTCTTGCAATTTTTATCGAATAACGCATAAAAAAGCCGATATTTAACAAATTATGTAATTATGTTTGCTTGATATTTTAATGCCAGAAAATTATATTTGTCTACTATTAGTGCTACCATTTCTTGCAATTTTTATCGAATAACACATAAAAAAGCCGATATTTAACAAATTATGTAATTATGTTTGATGATTATGCTTTACCAGTATATAATTATTTAATTCTTTGATCATTTTTTTTTTTTTAAACATAGAGAAATTTTTACATCCTATCTATGTAATTCGGAATATTTTGTGTATTTACGTTCATGAATTAATTAAGAACTAAATGTTCCACAATTTTCAAACCTTGCACATAATTTTAAATCATCCCTGAAATTTTTGGGAATACTATTCAAATTGCTATATGTTGGAAATATTTTAAATTTTCAAATTTTTTAGTAGTTTTACTTAATTCATTTATTATCTTTTCTACAATATATAAACAAAATTTGGGGATTTGTTTTCCTGTTAAACAATAATTTGGTTTAAAAAAGATGTGCAGACAAACAGTTGTTAATTAGCATTAAAAGTATTTCGCGAATGAAAACTAATGAGTATTAGCTAGCAATAATTCTCACAAAACACATATATGAATGAAAAATAATTTATTTGGCAACTTGAAAAATGGAAGATTGATTGAAAGAAACAGTAGAAACAAAGTGACTAAAGCTGCGTTATTCGTTAGAATAGTATCCTGAATAATCTAAAAAAAGACAAATTTATATAATAAATAATTATATTCCATTTATAGTTTATTCATTAAAATGCTTCTGATTTACATATGAATAGACTTACTTGTATTTTTAGAATGATTAACCAATTCCATGACCAAGACCATGACCAAGACCATGACCAACACCATGACCTCCAACAAAGGGGATTCCTGAAATTCCTCCAATTGAACTCAATTTTGCACCACCATATGGTCCGAGGGTTACTCCACCGTAGGGTGCGATTCCTTTGCCGCCAGCAAAAGGTCCTAAGCCAACTCCACCATAAGGACTGATTTTACCTCCACCAAGGACTCCTAAACCTGCTCCGCCATAGGGTCCAATACCTTTAACACCACCAATACCGCCGAGACCAGCTAGATTACCAACTCCATATCCTCCCTGGTTGCCCCATCCAGTACCCCATCCTACTGTTTTGTATGGGATGACGTATCCTCCATGGCCAGTGACTCCTTTTCCATATCCTACTCCTGGAGTAAACCAATTAGTGGTTGTATAAGTAGTTGCTGATGCAGCAGCAATTACAGCCAAAAGAGGAAGCTGTAAAACAATTTTTTTTATTTATTATTTGAATAATAAAATTCTAAAATTTCTTAAAAACCACATACACAATATAAATGTAAAATAAATGAATTCAATCAAGAGAACAAAAATTATCATTTATGATACATATAGCTGAATCTGTGAATTAAGTTTAAATACTTACAATAATTTTCATCTTTGCTTTATTAATGAATTCTGAGGCTAAAGGCTAAAAGAGCAAAAGTGAAGTTCTCCTGAATTGTTTGTTCTTTTATACTCTCAGGAAGCGACCCCATGACCCAACAACTCACCCTGGATGCAAAAAGTGTGTGCTCAATTTTTATAGATCTTATTGGGAAATGAATATGACTTTGTGTGTTTTGTGTTCTACATTACGATATTTACAGAAAAAAAATTTCTAAAAGCATTTACTGTATTTGTATAAATACTATTTATTAATTAAATATGAAATATAATGATAGAGCAAATTTTTTAAAATTGTTGGAGAACGATGATCTAAAAAATGTTAAAAGAGATCTGTTAAACTTAATATAGCATAAAAATGAAAATAATATGGTAAAAGTTAATTTTATTTATCAAGAGAAAACCAATAAATTTTGTTTTGAACAAATAACCATGTAAAGAAACACTAATGCCAATTCAAACTATGATATTCTTATACCATTTGCATTATAAATAAAATGCATTTTATAATTTTTAAATATTATTTTATTTGATCTTAAAAAAACTGCATTATAATATTTCAAATAATTTATTAAAATTTTCAAGAAAAATCGCTTAATCCTCAATTTTCTTAAAACTTTTCATTCTTTTATGAATTTCAGAATTTTATAGTTTCCATTTCTATCAAATTTGCAAATCAAAAATTTTGTAAATAATTATTATTTTAATTTTTAATTAACTATAATAACGGAAAAATTAAAAAAATAGCTTTAACTTCAGAAAAGTAATTCAAACATTTAATTAAAATATAGTATTATTATTTTTTGTTTATTTTTAAATTATTATATATGATAAATAGTGGAAAACAAGTCATATTTTCTAACTTTAACGTTACTAGATAACTTAATGAAATCAGGTTGAACGAACACTCATAACGTTCGAAAAAAAAATTCATCAAACTGATTTCTGTGTCACGAGATATCCATGTTGCAACTCCTTACTCGGGATATGTAAAGTTTTTCCTGTAAAATGGCGGAATTTTTTTCTACATAAAGGTTGCACGTGTCACTGAGTTTGAAACAAATTAAATGTTTTATGGTATTATTTAAAATAATTTTCTTCTTCCTTGTCAAAAAACTTCGCATTTTTTCTTGACAGAATTACAGTAAATTTATGACAAAATTTAACTTTTAATTTACTTTAAATTGTTC
This sequence comes from Olivierus martensii, assembly GCA_000484575.1. Lineage (NCBI taxonomy): Eukaryota > Metazoa > Arthropoda > Arachnida > Scorpiones > Buthidae > Olivierus > Olivierus martensii. The sequence goes on along the minus strand of AYEL01013452.1, from coordinate 336 downwards.
TTAGATATTTTAATATTATCATATTCTATATAATAACTAAAACTTTAATAAAATAAAATTTACTTTATTTTAAACTTAATATAAATTAATTTTAATACAACAATTCAAATTGTTATAATGAAGAAATCATTTTAAAATATAATCGAAATATAAGAGTTAAATTTTATCGTGAACTTATAAATATTATGCTTTATAATAAAAATAAACTTTGATATATAGTCAATATATGACAAACAACATTAAAGAATAGATAATTTATTAAAAAGTGAATTATCTGTTCATTTTGAAACATTTCCTAAAATATTAATAATTATATAAATAATGATTATTTTTTAA
>AYEL01013451.1:0-12044 GCA_000484575.1 Olivierus martensii | reverse complement strand
TTATATATTTGAAAATTACTTCCGATTATAGAATTTATTTAAAATTTTAATCACTCACTGCATCACATGCCTTAAATTTTTTATTTAAGGCTTTATATAAAAAGTTTTTATATACAAAACTTAATTCTGTTCTGGATATAGTATTGATTTTTTAATTATAATGGACGCATGTATCATCCATTCGTAAAAATATTATTATGATCAAGTTAGGTTCAGAATTACTTAAAATATATCTCTGTTAAAAATCTCGATAACGAAATTTTTCATATTTTCTCGTGTGCCGTTCACTTAAGAAAAAATTCTGAAGTTTTTCATAAGGAAGTGAATTATCTTTAATATCATCATAATAAAATTGTAATAAAACTAGTTCTAAATGAGATATTGAAATAATAACTCAAAATTCTCATTTTTTTTCTTAAAATTACTGAAGTTTATTAAAAATATCTTATTTCAGACATTATATATAATAACAGGTATATAATAATACAAAGGATATAATTTCTTTAATAATTTTGAGTGGAGATTCAACTATTATGAAAATTTTATTTGATTATCTTAAATTGTTTTTATTTTAATATAAGAAATGAATTATTAAAAGATACATTTTACCATTTGCATTATGTTTATTAGGTTCTTAATATCATATAAAATAATGTTCAATAATAAAGAATAGATAATTTTCATTAATATTTGATTTATAGATTTTTTTCTAATTACTTCTAAAGGTTATTCATATTTAAAAAAAATCTAAAATTGACTTGTTTACTTTAATCTTCAGATTAAACTTCATGAAATTTCAATCATTTTTAATAAATATTATTCTGACTATACTGTAAACAATATATTGTATACCTATTTAATTTTTATTTTCCTATATTTTAAATCAATTATAACATGAAATTTTTACTTATTCAATATAATCTTGATTTAATTCTTTCAGGAAAATAAAATCTTGATTTAATCTTCTTTCGGGAAAATGTAAGTTATAATTTTTTTCCTTTATTTTTATGCTCTAAATTATAAACTTCAATTAATCTAATAAGCTGAGAAATAATCTTAAATATTCTACTTAATTAAATAAAATAATTTTTGTTATTTCAGTACATGAATGGATTATAATGTCTTGGTATTATTTTTGAATTTTACTATTAGAAAAAGTACGAATTTTATAACATTTCCGAATAATAATAATAATTTGTGATAGAATGCTGATTAAAATAATTATACTTAGTTATTACGTTTAATATTTTTCTGTTTATTTGCAGTAGTATTTCCATCTATGTATTTCGAAAATTCAGTGAGGTTCTGGGTTTCAGTTTTATATATTTAATTTCCTCTTCAATCATATTAACTTTATCTCTTAAATAAAATATTAAATATTGTTAATTTCCTTACAGAACTTACCGGTATTTGAACTTTATTTTATTTGTTATTTTCAGTAATCAAAATATATTATTTATGTTGTTAGTTGTTTAAATGAATTTTGTCCTTAAATGAGAATTTTGAAATTTTGTTCAATGATAAAATCATTAAAATATCCTCTTATAAAATTTTTACTATTAAGTAGTCTATTAGTTATGGTGCAAATTTAATTTAATTTAATTTAATTTAATAAAGTACTGGTCAAATATTTATATTTTACTTTCATATTTATTTAAAAATATATAATAAAAAGAAAAATCTAGTATGAAATAAATTCTTTAAAATTCAATAAAAGTTAAATAAATAGAAGACTTAATTTAAATATTTTAATATGTATAAATTGAAAGGAAAAATGCATTGAATTTAAATTTTAGAAATTGCGTTATAAGATCTATTTATCGACTTTTCTGAGGAATCTATCAATTTTCATATTTATTTCTCAGTGGCACAATCCTATGATTTTGAAAATTAAAATATAATCTTCAATATAATCAATGATAAGTTATTTTGCGATTTGAACACATTAAATGACGGAAGAGTGAAAAAATCAAAGATAATATTGTTAGCTATTTTTATCATCATCCATATTCTATGCATTACAACTACCATTTAAATACTATATGCAGTATCAGCGGTTCTCAGGTGACGTCATCAGGAAATTTTAATGAGCTACAACAACAAAATATTTTTGTGTATAAACGGTTGATAGAGTTTTAAGGAAATTCTGAATATAACTGTGTTAAATTCCTATTTATTGTGTTTATAGAAGTATCTCATATAATAAGAGGTAATATTTCGGCAGATGAGTAAAAAAAATGTGCCCTTTAATAATAAATGAATATTTCTTTTGTGCTATCCATACTTTTTAATCAAGTTCAGTACTCTGTACCCCGTACTTGTCTCACCCTACTCCTAGCAATTTATAAAATATAATTATTGTAAAGTGATCAAACTTTTAATAATCCAAATCAGTATATAATATTTTCGAATACAAATTGAATGATTGGATAAAAATCTATTATTTCCACTTACTATAAAAAATAATCATCAATTTTTTAACACATTGAAGTTGGATTAAGTTACATCAACAATGTTATTAAGTCTCCACCAGGGATATGCATGATAGTGGAGACCACTCAAAGCGCTTTATAAATACTCCGAATTCATCATGGACTAATCGACAGAAAAATGGATTTTAATGGGTTGATCTTGTCTCTTCCTAGAAAATCTAGAGGTATACGATCAGCAATTGAATGCAATTCTTCAGATGCCCAGAAAATGCTTTACCACATTGTCGTCCTGCAACTTTATCACAAAATTTCAGATCAGGGAAGGTCACCAACAACTTCTCGTGGCCGCATTAGCAGCCAAATTAAAAATTTTCCTTCAGAACCATAGTTTTAGCCATAGTTTTTATTATAAATATTCCTCTTTTATTATAATCGTTTATCTCTGCAAATATCTGAAGAATTAAACTTCTTGAATTCTAATTTTAGTACCGTAATTTGTAAAGCTTTCCTTATTAACTAAGGATAAGTTTGTACAGTAGAGCTGCCCTTGCTCTGAAATAAATCTGGTGATTGTTTAGTGAATTTATCATACAATTAGGTTATCTAGTGATATACTTATTTCTAATAAAAGTGATTTATTTATTTTTAATTTGATTTAATTTTATTTTTGATCTTTTCTAAAAATTCGTTATAATTTACAATCAGTAAAAGTTTTCCTATAACATGTTATTATTATTATAAAATCTTACTTTTATTGATTTTAGTAGAATAATGAACGTTTACATTTACAGAACTGCTTTCACTTTTATGATCTAATTCGATTCTAATCTGCCATCGTAAGCTGAATCGTTATTTCTCATACATACAATGTTAAAAATGATGATTCCGGCTGAAAAGTCATTTTAGACTCTAAAAATAGTAAAATTAGCTATTGAACAAAATAAAGCTAAATAAAACTCTAATTTATCCCTTTATAAATATTTTTTTAATTAAAAATAATCTAAAAATAGTAAAATTAGCTATTGAACAAAATAAAGCTAAATAAAACTCTAATTTATTTCTTTATAAATATTTTTTAATTAAAAATTAATATTCAGCATTCAATATGAAAGAGAAGAACAGAAAATAGATATGCAAATTCAGATAAAATACTATATAAAAGTATAACACCAAAAATGCATTAAAAAATAACTAAAATATGAAATGTGGTGAAGAAATATATTCAATTCAAGCAACTATTGCAAACCCGAGTTTAACTAAAGTCATGCCTTTCTATTTTGGATTGATGCGTTGCAAATGCAAACCGCGTAAATGTACAGTATTTCAGACTTTAGAAGTTGTATGTCATTAAAAAATGGCCATGAATGGCAGATCATACGTAAGAATTGCCTGTATTAGCTTTTGAATTCTTTAAAGAATATTATTTTTTAGTAACGAATCAATATAATTAAAAGAGAAAAGTATCTAAACGTTATAAATGAAATACATAAAAATATATAAAACATTGATTGTTCGATAAATGAATATAGAATAAATATTGTAATTATATGCCAGACATCTTGTTTATAGAGAAAATCAATGATTTATATGTTTCATTTATAATATTTATATTCTTGTCAAATCATTTCATTTCGAATTTTTCAATTAGAAAGTTCCGAAAAATGAGAAATTTTATACAGTAATTAGTCGTTAACTCGTCAATAGTTTAATTTGAATAATAGAGAATGGAGAAACTGCCTGCAAAACCCAAAGTCGATCGATAACCTCAAAAATGGCGATCCTCTAAAATAACAGACTCGAAAAAGATTGATTTAATCATCAATTCTAATAGTTTCGTTAGAATATGTTAATCAGAGTGGGTAATTGTTTGTTTGATCTATTTAGAATAAACATATTTCTCTGGCAGTAAAAATTAAAATCACAAGACCATCAAATTAATTTTTTATATTTAACAATAAAAACCGAAAACATATAAGATTAAAAGTCTAATTAAATAAATATAAATTAAATCATTGTAGTCTACCTGGAAATGATTCTTATCACATTCAAGAACAAAATTGTTTTTGAAATTCAATTTTCTTCATTATTTGAGAAATTACTCTTTTTTCTATTTTCGCATAAAATAACAATAATAAAAATTATTCGATCTCGTTAGGTTTCGGAAAAATAAAGACCTATCGGCCAGTTAAAGCGAATGGAAGATTATTAGAATTCTAACTGGAAGTTTAAATTGTTTTTGAAATTCAATTTTCTTCATTATTTGAGAAATTACTCTTTTTTCTATTTTTGCATGAAATAACAATAATAAAAATTATTCAATCTCGTTAGGTTTCGGAAAAATAAAGACCTATCGGCCAGTTACAAGCGAATGGAAGATTATTAGAATTCTAACTGGAAGTTCCAACGTCAATTTCGACCCAAACACCTCCAGATTTTTATACGAGGGAATCTGGGCCAGCCCTTTGTTTCCATGTTTCAATCTTTCTGACAATTCCATTACAGGTGTTAAACAACTAATAGTAGGCTTTGAAATGCCACCTTCATAAAAATTCGTTAGCATAACTCGACTAATCAATCAACAAAAATGTTGATGACATATTATTGGAGATTACTGTATGCCACCTTCATAAAAATTCGTTAGCATAACTCGACTAATCAATCAACAAAAATGTTGACATATTATTGGAGATTATTTTCCCAAAATGTGCATGAAACTTAATTTTTTATATAAATCTATGAAATATGTTTATTATAATTTATGAGATAGAGTCCTACAATAAACTTGCTTATTCTTTAACAATATCTGTAATTTTTTTAATTATACTGTAATAAGTATTGAGGAAAAAAAATATTCTCACTTTGCAGCATATAACAATTAAATTGTTAATATTATCTTCAACACTTCGTGAGAATGCATATAGAATATTAAACATTTGCAGAAAAATTCTTAATATTTTATGTAATTATGAAAAATTTACTTATGACCAGAGCCGGATTATTCAGTAATCACAACAAGCACATGCCTAGGGACCCTGACAATAGGAAACCCCAAAAATAGATTAAAAATTATTAAATATTTTATAATTATTTAAAACAACATTTGTGCCTATGGCCCCAAAGTTTCTTAATCTTGCCTGCTTATGACATTAATTATGATGCAATTTAATAATTATTCCAAGAGAATATTTTCATCTCACAGTAAAAAACAGAACCATCAAGATTCATAGATTGTGCAAAAATTGATTTCATATATTTTACTCAGAATTTTATATTTGTAATTAGATCTAAACATTTATTTGTTATTTTAAAATTTTATTTTATTTTATTAAACATTTTAATGCCACTATTAATTCGAGATATGAAACACAAAGTAGTTAATAACTTACTACGATTTTTTCATATCCATAATGGATTCAGCAGATTGTTGAAGAATTGGATTAACATTACTAACAGATATTCATGAAAAATATTTGGGAAGTGAGGTCACCAGGCAGTTTGGAAACTTGAGAAGTCAAATTACAGTAATTTGAACTATTAATCACGATTGACTCTTATCTTTAATTTCTGACATCTATTTATTATTTAACTAATATCTTACTGAATATCAATATTTATATAATAATATTATTTTAAAAAGTATTATTTTATTCGTTTCTAAATAAAGTTTTTCATTTTATTTGAAAATTTATCAGCTAAAATTATTAAACAATATTCAATTAATTTTTAATTTCAGTGATCGGTTAATTTTTATTATATTTCATGTTAATTTATAATAGGTAAAATCTATAATCAGATCGCTGGAGAGAAGAAAACTTAAATGCTTTAAGCGTTAACTTTCAGGAAAAATTTAAAAAAACAAGAACTGGAGATTCAAAATGGAATTTCAACTGCTGTACTTATTTTTCGTTCATAGTTCGGACGACGAACCACATAATTTAGTTTTAAAACTGGTTTATCTTGAAAAAATAGGCTAAGTTTTAAGAATAAGATTTTTCCATTTAGAATATAAGTACAATTATTATTTTTTTTATTTTTTTAAGGAAAGATATATTGCCCTGGATGACTAATCAAATTAAATCATTATAAGCAACATAGCAGAAACACATAAAGTAATTTATTAGTTATCTTAGATTCTATATCGTTTCATCATCAGATAACCAAATAATTTCGGTTTTCCATTTAAAATATCAGAATTCTGTTTTAATATTTAAAACATTCATTGGATTATTTTGCAGCTTTCAGCAAAGAGTTTATAGCTTAATCGCAATTTTGCATTCAGCAATATTAATATTTCGGTTTCTATGCTATATTCATTTTTATTTTTTGGAAAATAAGATATTTTTTTATCTATGCATTATTTATGTAAATTATGATAAGATTTCACAAATTATTTTTCAAAGTTTAATAATTATTTTCATTAATACGTGAATTGGAAAACTTGATTTCAAGCTAATTATATATCAATATAAATTATTTCATATAAAGAAAACAGAAAACATTCCATATTAATTTGAAAATATTGAATATGATTATTAATACTTAAATTTTTTCATTATGTTAAAATTATTTAAGTGCAGCTTTTGTCCTTAGGCAAATCTTAGGAATTTACATGTAATAATCTCTATGTCAAAAAAACTTTGGGATATAAAAGATATTCTATCTAGTTTAACTTAACTATCATTCTTGTTTTGCCAGAAGACAAAAAGACTAAGGAAAGACTAAAAAAGAGTATACATCAATACTGATATGCTGCAGATTGAGAAATACAGTACTAAAAAATTTAGAAATTTCACGTCAGTAAGCTGTAAAAATCTATATTTTTCCTATTTTTAAAATATTATTTGTTTAAAATGCTCCTCTATTGTTATTTTACACTCTTGACGAAAGAAATACAGTTATTGGAAATTAATATAAATTTTTACTATAGAATGAACCATCGGATTAATTTATATAGGTACTCGATTTACGATCATTCGATTTATGATATTTCGATCTTATGATGGTCCTTACGATATTCCGAATTTTTTATTTTCATAGCATATTGGCTAGGAATATTTTTTTTTGTTTAATTAAAAATGTAATAAAGCAAGCGCTTATCATCTTGCAGGGTTCAATTCCGTATTATTTTATAACTTTCAGGATATGGAATAATCTTTCAAAAAGATAACTTTCAGGAAGGTATAATCCTCCGGATTATACCTTCCTGAAAATACCTTCTTAAAGATTCAGTATTCCGTTGTCTATTATTACTAATAAAATTATTATATTATAGGTCATTTTTGACTTACGATGGAGTTATTAAATCATAACATCATCGTAAGTCGAGTCATCCTTGTATTTGTTTTTATTTTCTTAATAATTTTTAATAATACTGCATTACAATTTAGTTTCTAATTTAATCATGCAAATAATTGTTTCATTAAAATTTATTTTTATGTACAGTCAATATTTGTGTACAAACTATAGAAATAACGTTATTTTTCACTCATTTTGAATTTTCTTTTTTGCTAAATGATTTTTAAAATTTATGATAAAATAAATATTCTCAATTAAATACTGCATCTTTATTAAAATAATAAATGTAGGCATCTGTCATTTTCTCTTTTCTTATTACCGCAAAAATGTTAATATATTCTGATCGTAGGTAAAATTAAATATTAAAAATAAATTAACTTTTCATAGATAAAAACTTTTAAATAAATTAATTTTAATTTTAATAAATTATTGTTATTATTTATTTCTATTATGGTTTTTCATATACAGTATTCAATTAATATCAAGTGTATATTATGGAGACAGTTAAATATTTATAACTTGCATATAATTATCTAATTATCTATTTATAACATAAATAATAAATATGGAATAATTTTAAACAGTATGATCAATATTCTACCCAAAGCAAGATGTATGGTATCGGGCAGATGATTGGATGATACTGCAGTAGCAAAAGATGTAGCTATCATGAACGATCCCTTCGAGGTACCAGGCGAAATCTCTCATATTTAGCCTTCCACCTGTATTGGAGGATAATCAGGTAGTGAATAGTGACCGTTTTTCTTCCTTCAATTTTTTAGATCTGTATGATTCTTAAAACAAATCTTTGAATGGTAGCTTTTCGAGTGATCCGTCTTATAGGGCTAACAAGGAAAATTCTTGTTTTCCTTGTTAGCCCTATAACATAGGTTATTATTTTCCTCTTACTGGTATACGGCTTTCCATTTAAAATATCCGAATTCTATTTTAATATTTCCCAGTTAGCTTTCTCTGATCCCTTTGCCTGTATCTCTGATACCAGTAAGAGGACTAGATTTGTAGATTCTATTTTTCCTTCTGGGGTAATAGATCTTCAAATAGGACTCTGTGCTTTTAGCCAGAGTTGTACTCTATTGAGGTGGATCTGGAGTTTTTTAGGGTACTCTTGGATCCATTGTTGTGGGAGAAGAATTTCTTAGACCCACAAAGCGGACTACACATTTTTTGAATGGGACAACTATCTATTATTAAATTTCTACTAACGTCTAAAGTTCTACTAAATTTCTACTACTAAAGTATGTATAACTTGTTAACTAATAAGGTAACTGGGGGGCAAACGGACACGCTAGTGATATATTTTAGAATATTTCGAATATGCTTTGTTAAAGCAGATTCTAATATTTATTTTATATTCAGTAAGGTGTAAGCTATCGAAGCACTTAACATTTACTTTTGTCAGTGGCCTAAAATTTTGTAATAATTGATTTTAACAAAGAACGCATGCTGTCCATTTGCCCCACACTGTAGGGTCAAACGGACATCTGTTTTCTGAATCACTAGTATCATTGAGATAATAGCGGCAAACAAAATATGGATCATTTCCATTTTCTATACATGATAAATGATGTCTTTTCAAGTAATAGAGGCATTACAATAACACTCTTTATGCTTGGCAAATGTTTTCTTTATTAAGGTTTAAAGAAGTTATAACAGAAATTTATACTACTTGGGTGTCTTTCCCAATGGTGGCATCAACTTTGTTAACTTCAACTTCCTCTACCTTAAAAATCTATGTCAATGGTGGCCAAATTGCGGCTCGCGAATCACACGCGGCTCTTTGGTACTTTCAATGTAGCTCTATAATATCAAAGTCAATAGTTAATATGGAACAAAAATCTACTTAATTTTAAAAAATAATATATTTTGTAATTTATTTATTTATTGTAAAATGTAGTGTGTATCTAAATGAAATCAATGCATGTAAAATATATAATAAATAATTTTGAAACCATTGTGTTAAGATTAATCAAAAAACTGATGTGGCTCTCATTAAGCCAAAAAAGAAACTAATTGCGGCACTCAAGTATTTTGAGATTCTCCTATATGGCTCTTAGTGACATGGAGCTTGGCCACCCCTGATCTATGTTTTGTTGATCGAATTTGGGAATCTCTACATTGGACAAACTCGCTTCCTTAATGTGTTATTTAGAATAATATATATTTTAGCTGCAGTTATTAATAGCATTCCGTCAATTTTAAAGACTTTCACAATGAATATCACATTTTCATCCAACTAATTATCATCGATTTGAATTTCTTTCACCATTACAAATCATATCTGTAAAAGTATAATTAATATAGAGAATGCCAGTAAATAATAAGCCATACAAATAATAGAATGTCATTTATTAATATAAATGGCAAAAAACATGTGTGTCCTTTTGCCCACACAGAGATGTGTCCGCTTGCCCCACCATTAGTTTTGCGCTTTAAAATTACAAAGCTAAAAAATAAATGGCAGTAGCACATTAGTGAACACGGCTAACGATTGGAAAGGCTTTTAAGTTACCAAGCTACCGATCATAACATTTTTGAAACTGCGATTAAATATTAAACCCTTATTTACTAAAACATAAATTTTACTTCATGGAGAAATTAAATAAAATCTGTTCTTGCCTGATAAAGTTTTTAAGCTTAATTACAAGTTCCTTTAACATTTCAATGGATTCGTTTGGCGAAAAATAAGCACATATATATACAATATATAACATAATATTCTAATATGTATTTGTCGGTTTTAATATCTTAAATATTGCTAATTTCCTTATATGATGTCCGTTTGCTACATAGTTACCTTATTATAGATATTCTTGTCTAAGTAATATAACAACAATAGTTTACATTAATTTTTTCTTTCATCTTATTATACTGTACTGTATTTTAATATACTGTAGTTGGAGTTTTCGATACACATAGCCTGAAAATGCAACAGAACAGAAAATAAAAAGTACCATAAATTTGAGATTTGTATTTGATAACGAAGTTGAAAATACAGTATTTAACTTTTTAGTTTCTGTCTAATGTTTTAAATGTAATCTATCCAATGAAAGCAAATTATCAATTATTAATCTTTATTATCTCTATTATTATTATTATTATTATTATTATTTTAATTAATTATTAATCTTTAATGGTATAGCAATTGCTTTGTATAATCTTTTTGAAGTTGAAAAATGTCAGATGAGCGAATCTCAAAACAAACAAAGGAATTATAGATATATCAATAACAATATTTATAAAAAGATACGAAAATCAATTTTTTTCAAGGATTTATTTTCCTTGAAAAAAAATTATACATTATTAATGCCTGAGATAAACTACTGTTAATTTTAATTCTACTATATAGATACCTTATATATTTATATAATTTTAAAATTAAGTAAAATAATTTTAATAGTTACTATGAGTAATCATTTAAAATATAAGACTCATGCTTTAAAAATTCATTACATTCTTAAGAGACCATTTATTCAACCTATTATTGTTTTAAGATAAATTGACAAATCAAGTTAGTGACCTATTTCTAATAAATATCCATATGAATATTTATTTAGTTCAGAATAATATACATTTTGAGATAATGAACTTTTCTAAGTTCATATATTTTTGGATTAAAATCTATAGAAAATGAATTATTATTACATATAGAAATTATTTATTTTTATAAATATTGATATACAGTGGGTGATCGGTTAACGAACATAATCCGTTCCAAGAAAATGTTCGTTATCCGAATTGTTCGTTAACCGATCATCGATTTATCATAGGTTTTAATGGATATTTGATTAATTCGTTCCGGAGACCCAAAAAGCATAGTAAGAAATTATATAATTTTTTATTTATGTTTATGTATATGTAATAACAATAATTTATACATACATAGGTTTGCATTTTCATCTATTATATTTACTTTCCGATAAAGAATCTGTCCAATATCGATTGCTTTTCTCTCTCCTTCAGGATTTTCGGAAGTGATTAATAGCATCGTCGTGGTAGAGATCTCCAAGCCTGTTGACCTTAACCTGGTATGGGTGCATTCTAGCACAAAAAAATTGCAAAATCTCTCTTTAACCTTCTTTAATAAATCTTTGATTTGTTTTACGTTGTCTCCGAGTTCATTTTAATCGGGAAAGCTACTTTTCTTCCATCCTTACCCATAAGTCCACAAGCGCACAAGACCTAAGCCTGTCATTCCGTTAGGTTAGTTAATCCAAACTATCCTCATGGAATAATTTTATCTGGCGGCGGCCACATATAGAGCCGCCATCATCACAGGCTGAACAACACCCATGATGG
>AYEL01013396.1:0-24917 GCA_000484575.1 Olivierus martensii | reverse complement strand
GGCCACAGCACTTCATGGAAAGGACCTTTTTCACACCCTCTATCGGGCACTTTAATACAATACTCAATTTACATATTGCCAATAAGTTTAACATACCAAATTTTAATTTCAAATGAATCAACTTAAATTTCACATTAATAATTAGATGTAATACAAAATAATAAATAATCCACATACAAGCAAACTGATACATGTCAAATTCGAATAATAGCACAAACGTCACTGTTCAGTCTTCGGATAACACCTGTCCAACATGGCGTCGGCCCAACTCCTCCATTACCGGTACGGTTAATATTTTCCACTTTAACTTCTTAGGGCAAAAATCACAACCCTCACACTTCCAACCTTTACATAACTAGGCAAAAGATAAAAATGTGCAGAAGAAATTTAGCTTCTGTTAAGTCACACAAAAATCATAAACATCAAGAAACTCAAATTACAAATGATCATTTGGATGATTGTCTGTGATTGGCCAGTTCATATCAACTTGACTATGAAAATATTGCGAGCTCCAAGCAGTGCCAAATTTCACGTTAGCTTTTTTTTTTAATCAACCAGTATTTCTTGTATATTTTCAATCTATTGTTTTTTCTAACTTTGGGTTTCCAAAATAGAGAAATAAATATTTTATTCCAATTTATTTGTTTTATTTGCTGTATTAAAATAATTAAAAGTGATAAATTTTTAAATACACAAATAAAGATTTTAGTTTCTTTAAAGTTTTTAGGGCTAGGAGAGTTGGCCTTCTGAAGTAAGTGAGTGCATTTAACTGTTTAGTTGTACATAATCAGATATCAGGGTGGGAGAACGTGATCTATAGAAGAGAGTAGATTGTCAAGTAACTTAGTATAGAAAAGTAGCTCACATAGTAAAAAAGGTTGAACACTATTGGTATATGGTTTAAAAGTTAAATACATGAAAATATTTAATAAATTATTAATATATTAATGATAGGACCAAATTCCCCTTTCTTTCGAGAGACGCAAAGTCGTTATCCTCAATGGGAAAACACTAGATCATCATTATGCCTTTTGTGTGTCCCCAGTAATGACTTTTGAACTAATTTGTAGCTTTTCATGAAATTTTGTTGTGATATTCTGTCATTAAAGACACTCAACGCTTGTATTGTTTGAATCTATATGATCATTTAATGATAAAGGATGGTATTTTTATCAGAATTTTATTTTATACTACGGAAGGTTACTCCTCGATTGTTATCAAGAAAGAGTTAGAAAAATAAAATATTTCTTTGAATCACACTTCAATAAAAGATGACCTTAAGAATTCATGTTTGTTAGAGGAATGACCGCCGAGAATACCTCCCTTTAATCAAAGTGCCAAAAAATGTAAAAAAAATTAATCAAAGTGTAAAAAAATGTAGTAGATGCAACGCACTAGACAAATTTCTGGACAAAGCTCTCAAACCACATTTGGAAACAGAAGTCCCTTTGCTTTATCCGGGGGAACTGGATAAAATCATATTCCTCCATGACAAGGATTCGAGTCATACCGTAAAATTTACCATCTTTTATTTGTAACACCTGAAATCAACATAGGTCTGAATTATATCCCGAATGATTTATCCTCGTCACATCTTCACACATCTCTCCAATAGATTTCTTAAGTTTTGATTACTTAAAAAAACTAAACATAAAATAGTTCCAAATTTGCTTAAACACCCCTGTAGTATAGGGCTGGCGAATGTTTTTAAGAATGCATACCAAAATTGGCTAAATTTTTGTAAAAACTACCCCTTGCGTGCTGATCCGAATATTAATTAAATTAAAAACAATATATGATCTCAAATTTTGCGTGCCCAAAAATTTTTAGCATGCCACTTTGAGTACTAGTGCCATAGTTTGCCATCCCTGTATTAGTATATAAGTTACTCTATGACAGGGATAGTTGAGCTATATCTCTTCAAGCAAGGCAAATATTTATTGAAGCATGATCAACATACCTTTTCTCTTAACAAGTGGTACTATTTTTTAGTCTTTGATTACTAAATAGATGAATTGAAGTCGTGCTTACATTAAAGATGGCAGATTGTTCAGTATCGCAATCGACAGCACAGGCTCAAACCACCAAATACTTTCCAAAATATCGGACCAAAATTCTAACCCAGTTTCTCTGGATGAAAAACCACAGTATTTTCAGATAGTCGATCCGAACTATCATCATATTCGTAATCTGTATTCTCTAAATAGGATTAGCATTTAAAATCCATCAAATTTGAAGTCTGCCACTTTTATGAAACTGTTTAGAGTATAAATTATTCAACGAATATGTGAAAGGATATTTTCTCAGCACGAAATACTCAAATAGTCGAGAAATAATGATTTCTCGACTATGATTTTTATTTAAATCATAAAATAAACATTGGAGATTTAACTTTCTCCTTTTCTACTCCTTCGGAATAGAATTTCGGGTTTTTATATTTATTTTGAATCAGTTCAGTAGTAACTCTATAGCATTTCAAAATTTCATTTTTCTAGTTCACAGCAGAGTACTCAAATTTTTCCGGACAGAATTTGAGTACTTCCTTGTAATTTAAATTCTTTTCAAAGTTAGGTTTCTGAAAATCGCACTGCTAAAGAAATCAGAAAACTCATAGGCATAATGTTATAAATCAAGATTACATTAATAGAGTGCTTTCTTTCAGATATAGAAGTGATTCTACTTAGTGTGTTCATAACTTCCTGCACAAAATTCAGATAATTCTAAATATACGAGAATAGAAAATACGCAGGTCTCATGTGCACTTGCCTTCGTTACTATGTTACTTTATTGTAAACAAAAGATTTTTACAGAATTTTCAATAGAACCAAAATGTCACGAAAACACCCTTGTAGGAATGCAATTTTACAGCTACATTTAATAGGAAAGAAGCCATGCGATATTTTTAAGTTGATAAAAAACGGTAATTAGAAGAAGAAAGATATAAGATGTTTTAAATAGGTGTATGTAGATAGGCAGTGTTAGTGACAGAAAAAGATCTAGAAGAAAGAGGACGAAAAAAATGCCAAAGACCATTGCTCTAAGTGAACAAATTCGACAAAATCCTTGCTGCGACCAAGAGATATTGGCTTTGAAAATGAACTTTAAGCTTTAATGCGAAAGTCTTGTCATTTTTAAGTATTCAGCAAAAAAAATCGAGTAAAGAAAAGTCAAGCCTGATTGAAGCGGTTCGCTGGTGATGGCTACAAAAATATTATTTTCACTAATGAGAAAATCTTTACTGTTTAACAAAAGTTTAATAAGCAAAACGACCTCGTTTATGCTAAGTCAAGCGAAGAAATCCCCCAAGGTTTCGAGAAAGTACCAAGATCCAGAATCCAATTTCACTGATGGGATGGTGTGGAATTAGTTGGCATAGAAAGACGAAATTGCAATTTATACCACACAGTCCGCAAAGAACTACATGGAAGAAATTCTAGAACTGATTGTAAAATCACTGAAAATTGGTCTTTTCAATCATATCTTCTCTACGCCGATGATATTAAAGTTTTCTCTTCGGACCTTATTAAGTTATTAAATGACTTGAATAAAGAAGAGTAACTTACTACTTTTTTGGTTAGAGAAAAGTAACGTGTGTCTAAATCAAGACAAAATTAAATTCATAAAATTTTCAACAAAAGTGACTCAGATACAATCAATGGGATACAATCAATATAGATCAGAAAGAGATTATGTTTGTCGAAAAACGTAAAATTTCGGCATAATAATCAATAACTTACTATCATTGAGATTTCAGATAGATTATCTTACTCAAAAATTGTATTCATATCTAGGAATGATTTGGAAAAAAAATAAGATTTTTGAAACACAATCGTTTATGTAACCTATATATTAAGACAATAATTCATAGCATTGTAATTTATAGTGTATCGTTATATGTATTAGCATCAGATTCTTATTTGAATAAGTTAAAGGCTAAACGTAATAAGGCAAGATCTAATATCATACAAATGATGGCCAATAATCTAACCAAGATTGAATTATTGACATTCAACGACTTGTTTAAGAGTCAGGATGTTAAAATGTTTAAGAATTTTCTATTCAGAAAAACAGTACTACATTTCTAAGATTTCAGTATACCACAAAAGATATGTCATTATCATTTATATAATATACCAGTTTCGCGTAATAGTAAACCAATCAATTCATCTACAATCCGTGCTGCTAGAACTACAAATGAACTTTGCATTGATTTGTTTAGGCAGAGAGGGTTACCTACAATTATAAATTGATAATATAAAAATAATATCAATTGATTCTTCCAACAAGACTCTGCTCCGTCGCATAAAGGCAAAGTTATCCAAAGGTGGCTAACCAAGTATTTTCCCAACTTCATCTCCAGTGAAGAATTCATCTCTATATCTAAATCCACTAGTTACAGCATATGGTGGAAGTTAGAGTTAAAAGTGTGTGGATTCCATAGTAGTGTTGACTATCTGAAGAAAGCGCTTCTTCGGGAATGGAGGCAATTTCTTTTTGAAGTGTTTACCGAAAGCAATAGACAAATGACCAGATAGATTACGCAACTGCATCAAAACAAGAACGGGCGCCTTCGAGTGATCAATCTAATTTTATATATCTATATGTCTCTTTACTATCCTAAAGAATTATTAAATTTATTCTTAAATAAAAAATGTTATGCGGCCAAACTTGTGTACATACTGAAATACACACTGGGAAATTTACATACTGAGCATTTAGTAGTTTTGTCATTCGCTGATTACTACATTGATCAATAATGGAATGAAATAAATGAAAAGCATTATTTAAGGATAAATTTTAATTATAAAATGTTAAATAATGAGGTTATATCTTAGAATTTAAGGGAAAGAAAATTATTTTCTAATAAAAGACAACTTAGAATTCACAATTAGATATATCTTTGATTAGTTTCTCTTAATAACAATTCTCAATCATTTGTTAATAACAATGCATTCCAGTTACATATCACATATCGATTATATCGACAACGTCAGCTGAACTGTAGAGAAAGCGGATAAACAATTGAGATCGGATCTCAAATAATTTTCAAAGTTTGATTAAATCCTGGGTCCTCTGTTGAAAAGTCAAACGTTTTCACGTGGTGAATCTGACTGATTTACCTAATTAAATAATAAAATATAAATATAATTTAATACCATGTTCTTAAAAAATATCGTGGACTTGAATTAGCGGTTATAAAAAATACAGTTGATCGGTTTTTTACAACTACATTATATATTTCAGACCGAAAGAATCCGACATTGTAATCCTGTGGAATTAGAGATCATCTGATGACAAAATTTATCTACTACACCGGAAAAAAAGGAGGAAGGAGCTAGAAGACGACAGAGTGGAGAATGAAAAGAGAGAATCTCGGCTAAGGAAAAGAAAAATCGGAATAGTAAAAATTTTGTCTCCTGAGAGATGGCGCAACATGATGCGACGCTTCCTTCTATGGAGCTCCACCAGCAGGTAGGATACCTACCATTTTGTCCTGTTTTACTGATACTGCTAATAGACAATATTAAAAATAGAAAAGTTATATGCGTTAGTATAATCAAATTGGCAAAACGATAGGTTACCTGCTTGTGGAAGTCGTGTCGAATCTCATCCGGAAGTGCGGCATCCTTTATAGAACAGACTTTTTTATAGTGAATTATTCAATAGATCACGATGTAGAGATCGACTAATCCGAATTTTTAAACCAAAAGGCCAATTTTTAAATCAAGGTCCGTGTTAGGTGATCTTTACATCGTGGTCCTAGGGATGCATGTAAATAGGCCTAGTCGTTTAGAAAGCCTACTATATAGGTGACGCTGCGCTGCCGAATACGACACGACGCGCAATCCACAGTAGGCAATCTACCATTTTACCATAAAATTCTAAGCTTATTGTGAAATTAAAAATTTATCAACAACAATTGAAGCGCTTACTCGAAAAACGATGCATGTTACATTTGGCCACTTTCGAGAAAACTGTAAAATAGCATAATTATTATTAACGGTTAAACCCAACCAAGAGCGGACAACAATAAATGTACTAGGGTATATCACGAAGCTATATAATATAATGTAAGTCGGTTTGTGCCCATGTTAACCTGTTTTTTAAAGGTTAAATGATAGTCTAGCAGAAAAACGATGTAAGTTGTGGATAATACAGCGTTAATCCACTATGACTGAATGATAACAATACTAACGGTAGTCTATCATGGCCAACAAACAGCTCGTTTATTGCTTTCTTTTTAACATACATAATAGAACCGATGCCAGAATATAACATATTGTTAGTGGCATTATTCCGAAGGTAAGTTTTCATAAAACGAACAATATTCAGGTGGCAAGTATTGCGTCATATCCATCAAATCGTCTTTCTTCTGCTTTTTGATAGGGATAAGCGCTGTGTAGAGCTGTGGAAGGGACGCTGGAGAAGCGTGAAACGCCTTAGGAAAGGCTGCATGGTTGCTGTTTCGTTTAGGCTGTTTCAGGATCTCGTGTCTTTCCCATGGACGAAGCAGGTTGTGACTAGCACGAACGCTTACTGCGAATGGATCATCGTGAGAAAACTTTAGCCACATAACTTCAGTGATCTTGAGTTTTGAGGTCCTCTTCAAGGCATCCTCGATTCCGCTGAGGTCTTTGAAGTCTGATTGCGTCAAAGTTGTAACATTGAACGGATGGTTTCTTACGGCCTCTGCAATGACATCGCTCCACTGAGAAGGTACCATCACCTGGCTGACTCTTTTCTTTCTCTCAATGTGAGCAAAATCACGATCGCAAGGCAAGAAACTGTGACCTGTGCATAGGAACTTTTGGTTTATTTCACTAAAGTACCTTTGTGCGACGAGGTAGGAATACAAGGCAACATGTTTCCAGTTATTATTTTGGCCTACACAGCGGTCGGACCACACTATCAGCTTTCTTTCTTGCCCTTGTTCCAACTGTGAATATCTGTCGGTGATGTGCTTCAGAAGTGCCGAAGTTATTTCAGCTGATCCCTTTCTGGCGATGGACTCATTCCATAGATTCATGTTAACGGTGTTATTCCCGGTGTTGTGAATGGCGAAATTATAACACGAGAGTTGTCGCTGGTAAAACATACTGGAGTGAGTGAGTGTAGGGCAAAAAAGGACTTGCTGCATATCAACACAGAGGACGATTATATTCTGATTAATGGTAGCGATCGCTGTGTCTTCTTTTAGTACAGAGTAGGCCTGGTCTGCTCTAGCGTGATGCATTGTACTTTTATTGTAAATTTCCTTTCTTTTTTCGTCTGTCTCTGCTGCAGTCAACTGCACAAAAAGTTTATCACATTCTTTACAGGTGTCTGATCTAGGTAGACCAAATCGCAGATTGAAATCATTTCGAAAGGTCTCCCTGTATAGATATTCCTTGACTGCCGACGTAGGATATTTTTCTGTATAAAGGCTGTGTGCATTTTTCTCACGCTGAGCAGAGGGCTGAGACATAGCTTAGAGGATTTTTTTCGACTGTAATGGCTTTCCTGGCATGGGAAACTGGCTATGTGATCTCGGATGGACTGTCTTACCTCCTCCCGAATGGCATGTGGTCGATTCAAGTGTTTTCCTCTACCGTCCTTTGGTGATAGGATACCCTCTCTCATTTTACGCTGCAACGTTTGAAGACGGCGAGGCGTTATGATGTATGTATCAAGAATGGTTTTCCTGCAAACCTCCTTATCTAAAAGTTTATATTCGAATGTTGAAAGGCGGCGCGATATGGCATCAGATTTTCCTTTCTTCCGTCTTTTCGGCTCCTGCAGCATCATTGATTTCACTAGAACAGCAGACTGCTCATCGTAAGACAACTTGTGATATTCCTGAAAGAGATGTACTCTCTGGGCCAATGTGAATTCGCCACATCCGGTTTTCTTGCATTTTTCCGGTTCGCATGATCTTTCCTACAAAATAAAAGGGAATAAAACACAGTAGTTAAAAATGGCGTTTTAAAACTTTATCATATAAACCTCCGGCGTGAGGCTCCGCTTAGCAACGTACAGCGTTTTTCCGCTTACCTTTCGTGGGGGAGGTTTCTCCGGAATTTCCTTGCCTTTTCTGGTCGTATGGGCTGCGCCAGCATTCCTCAATCGCTTTCTCTTTATGTCTTTCCATTCATTGACGTTTACTTTCCTTTTTAACTTCTTATTCTGTGATTTTACGGCCGCTGGGGATAAGAGCGTATTGGTGTCCGCCATTTTCAGTGAGTCATTCAGCGTTCTTCCACTGAAAGGTAATTTGCATACGACGCGCGTCACAAATTGTAGCCCTCGATCGGGCGTATTTTGAAATTTTTTTATACGTGTGACTGAGAGAATAATCCTTACATTTTTTCACATCGATAACTGCAATTTTGGAAAAATGTAACACATCGTTTTTCGAGTAAGCGCTTCAATTACTGCCTGAAATGCGAAGGAATATTCGTCTCCATTAAGATTTTCTATTCCATTCGATTGAGTGATTCGGAAATCATCCACTGGGTCATCAAATTTTAGTCCATTTGCCATTTCCGGCTATTTATCAGTTTAGAAAATAGTTTTTTTTTCCGACCATTTAGCATTTGTACTTCATTTTATTCAGGCGGAAGTAATTCGGTATTTGCCATCCTTCAATATTTTTAGAATAATAAGATTATTCTAAAAATTACAATTTTATTGTTTTTATACAAAATAAATATTTTATAAAAATAAAAGTTTTAAATTTATTTAATCTTAAACTATGTATTAGTTACAATTTTGATTCGATAAGGATAATCGATTTAAATATTCATACAATTAAATTTTCCATCTTATCACAGTTAATTTAATTTCTATTTAATTATAATTACATTAACCATTAAACATAAAATTAAATTTTGTTATTATTGTGATCAGAGAGAGATACAACAGACGAAAAGAACTTTACCATTCTCCTTAGAAAAAATATTTTGTTTATTTTTAATACAGATTCTAGAATATAACAACACGAATTTGCTATTTTAACCATATATATATATACACACTAGAAATTTAAATATTAAACTGGCGTTAATATCACTAATATTGTTATAATAGCAGAGCTCCTTTGGAAATTTCTAAATCATGTTTTCTTTTTTTTTTTTTTTTTACTACAAGAGAATAAATAAGTTATAAATTATATGTTTTCTTTTTTTTTTTTTTTTACTACAAGAGAATAAATAAGTTATAAATTATATATTTTATACTTATCTGAAATAATGCGAAATAATGTTATTAAAATCTCACTTTAAAGAAAGTTTGAAATATATTATAGAAATTTTTTTGCTATATGCTACATTACAATTCAAATTATTATTATTACACTTATTTTTAGTATTATTAATAGTAATAAAAACTATTATAATAAAATATAACAAGAAAGGCCGCTTTTTTCAAACAATTTAATCAGGAAAACCTGATTTCCTTCTTTAAATTGTTTTAATAAAGCTGGAATTAGTTTACCTCCATTTTCCTAAATTCAAGAACTATAAGTATACGATATAAATAAAAATATAAGAATAATTAATTAATGCCTCTTTTTATAAGAGTATAAGTGAGAAATACTGATTAGATTAGAAACTAATACTTTTTCTCTATACTTAACAAACTTACCGTATTGTAATTGCAGAGCTTTCTTAAAAGTAATGATGTGGAATTTAATCTTTTATTATTTAATATAAACTTTATCTAATATAAACTTTATTTAATAAATTAATTTTTATCTTTTGATCGCGCTGTTTATGAATATTTTTACACGAGTCTACATTATAAACAATTATAATCAGGCTATGTGTAATAAAAGCTATGAAAATTATTAATGATTTTGAAATTTTATTTTGAATTAATTATTTTATTTTTTAAATGTTAGTTAATATTGATTAACCCGTAATAAAGCATTCTATTTGAATAATCCAAGGTCAATTTCGATTAGCACGTATAGATTCTGAAGTGGTGATTCCTAGAAATGTTAAACGGCAAAATTAAGAAATTAAATTCTTAATTTAATTTCTTAATTTTGAAATTTAATTATAAAATGTAATAAAAAACTCAAAATATACTTCACATAACTTATATTCTTTTGAAAAATTATTGAATGAAAAATAAAAACAGAAATTATTTATCTATTCAACATAACACAGTACATTATAAAAATATTTAGAATTGTATAGAAGAGATATTCATATTTCTGTTTATTTAATAAATTAATTATTCCGTAGTTTATAATCTTGTAATTTATGATTGCTTTGAAATTAATTAACATAGAAAATATTTATTTAAAATCTCTTTGAAATTTGAATCAATTAATTGGATCCTGTATTTCTGTTTATTTAATAAATTAATTATTCCGTAGTTTATAATCTTGTAATTTATGATTCTTTTGAAATTAATCAACATAGAAAATATTTATTTAAAATCTCTGAAATTTGAATCAATTAATTGGATCCAGTTCAGATTTTCTCTGAAGGTCCTGACGTAGGCTTATTATCGATTCCATCTGCCATATATTCAGCAAAACAATCCTGAGTTTGTTTATGAAGGATAATCGTGGAAATACCCCGTCTCTGCATATCTTATCATTATGGAAAGAGAATATAAGGCAAGGTAAAAAACATGATTGATTTATTTCATATATATATATATACACATTGCTTTTCGGTTATAATGTGAGTTTGTGCGGTGAAGATCCGACCTGCGTTATAAGATATTAGTGTTATAACTGATGGCTATATTTATTGTTTAATTCAGTGATTCTCTAATGGTCTAAAAACTTCTAATTTTACTGTTTAGCGCAATAAACGTAGCTGTGCATTTGATATTTTTAATAACTAAAAGGAAACCGATGTGAAATGGCGAGAATAGCTGATAAGAACCTTTAAGTGGTATTAATTTGTTGTTTACGTCATATATTTACGTCAAAAGCGTCAGCAAACACCAGAATTACAGTATATGAAAAAAATAGTAAATTTTGTCCAAAATTTACAAATAATGATATAAAAAATTTTAAATTTTTCAAAGATATTTTAACATTTAAATATGTATTATTAATATGAATTCAAATTCCTATTATTTTATCACAAATTATAATAACTAGACATTTGTCACTCATAATAAATGAGTTGAAATCTTATGATATTTAATTTTATAATCTTGGAGTATCAGTTGAAAACTCCAAATTCCTATAGAAAATCATTAGATTTAGGACATAATTAGGTTACAGCACCACCTGCGGAATTTGTCTTTTTAAAATACTACAGTTTTTAAGTTTAATTTTTATTTCTTAATTTTTAAATTATTAATAAGGACAAAAAATTTTGGCTGTGGCATAAATTCAAAGATTAGATTTTTTAATCATACATCTGTTTATAGAAATCATGCAATGGTCGACTGTAAAAAAAATATCCACACCAGCCAGCCAGTCATGTTTCGATGTTATTATATATACCTATATGATAATTCTGGAATAATTAAAATAATTATTTTTTAAAATCTGTTAACCGATTGATTTCCTTTTACTCAAATGTTTATTTCATTTAATATTAATATAATTGATAATAAAAGTGCTTCGTTAACTTTCTCATTTTTAAAATATTTATGAGCATTATAAATATCCCTCTTCCTTGGTAATGAATTGATGTTTCATGTGTTAAACTCGAATTACTTTCCATCATAAACCAAAACAAACCCGGTCGACTGTAAAAAAAATATCCACACCAGCCAGCCAGTCATGTTTCGATGTTATTATATATACCTATATGATAATTCTGGAATAATTAAAATAATTATTTTTTAAAATCTGTTAACCGATTGATTTCCTTTTACTCAAATGTTTATTTCATTTAATATTAATATAATTGATAATAAAAGTGCTTCGTTAACTTTCTCATTTTTAAAATATTTATGAGCATTATAAATATCCCTCTTCCTTGGTAATGAATTGATGTTTCATGTGTTAAGCTCGAATTACTTTCCAAAAACAAACAAAGCAAGAAAACAAAACTTACTATATAAATCCCTCCCATCAAGTGCTCACTTCTTATTGGTTGAAAACAAAGAGAAAACTCTTAGTATACAAAGTATAGTAGAGTTACTTCATGAATAACAGCATTGTATTAAAATTTACTGTTTTTATCGTTTTGAAATATCGCCTTTCCTGATCAGGCGTGGTTGTGCAGGACACAATTTGCACATCCACAAGGGGCGGCCCTGGTGTCATCAGTTTGTGCAGGAAAACTTTTATATTTAAAGTTTTAGTTCCTAATGTTTTATTTGTTAATACCATTCTTTTAAAATATTATCGAGTTTAATATATATCTTTCTTTTATATTTTTCTTTCAGGATTATATTGTACAGTAAAGCATATCATTTGGCATTTTATACAGAAATGGAATAATAAGGAGTTTCCGCACAGCTACAACTGGGCTCCAATCGATAACTAAACAAGAAAATCGTATCGTTTCTGGAAGTTATCGGTAGTCGCTTCAGCAATTCAAGATTAGTTCGCACCTTTTCCTATATTATCGTTATCCAACGACGCCGATTTACGTCGTTACTGATTACGACAAGTTTTGTAAATAAGTATAACTGTCGTTTCGAACCATAATGACGATATCTTGTCGTTAGTTCAATACCGACGCTTTTGTGAATCTGGGCCTTGGATTGCATCGGACAGCAAAGTCGACTTTTTTCTCGTACCGAAAACATAACGACAAAAGACGGATTTTAATCGGTCAACGATACGACCGAAACAGATACGAATAGCAACGATACGATTCACAACCTCGCGCATGAGCAGACCAGGGACTTTATCGGTCGGAGCTGAGTGGTAGCAGTGCGGAAAGTCCCTAATAAAAAATGAAGAAAATGATGTAATTAAAATTTCGCCTAAACAAGATAAAAAATAAGTTAGTTTATGTTCAATATTAATGATTTAAAAGTATAAATAATGGTATAAATCAGCGCTTCTCAAACTTTTTTCATTTGTGCCCCATTTTTCATTACGAGATTTTTCGCGACCCCAGGTATTAAATATGGTAAAACATACAAGTACATAAATCATTTACATACTTATTAAGATGAACATAATCAACCAACTACACTGAAAATTCATAGGTTGTCATACGTGAAATATTGGGCGTTTGTGAAATTACATATAAACTGAAAGTCAAGTGTTTGAATTTAATTTTTGCGACCCCAGCATTTCGCTTCGCGACCCCATTTAGGGTCGCGACTCATAGTTTGAGAAGCGCTGGTATAAATGAATTTTAGTATTTATATTTTTTATGGTGTTGTTCAATCTTTGAATAACAAATTCGATTGATTATTATTAAAAATATGGAATATGAATATGATATAACAACTTTTGTATAAATCTGAACTCAGATGTATTGTCATCCACAGACATAGATGGATATATGAATTATACAATTGAGAGAAATCAGGTCGACATGATGGTGTTGTAACATTCATGGTTATATTAGAAACACTCATTGTCATCATCTATTGACAGATTATTCTTTTACTAGTAGCTGTAAGATAAATAAACTAATATGTACAATACATAATAGACCAAATAGAGGCATAAATAACTTTATTTGATAATAGGCCTATTACAGAGATTATGTGATTATACCAAACTGAATGGCTTCTCTTTACTTATATTGGGATTTTTTAATATAATTTAATTTATTAGTGTAAAACATTTGACTAATTTCTGTTATATAATAATTTAACAATAATTTTCGATAGATATAAACCGATCAGATATAGTATTGGTGCTCCTTCATTATTAACGACAAAGAGCTATCATACTATATTTGATTGGTTTCACTAACAACAGAGGAGTCGTTAAAATTTAATATCAGTGATAGATTGCTATCTGATAATGTTCCAATCTTTGGCATCTGGAAGAAAAATGATCCGAAAAATTCCATACTCATTGTAATTTTATTAAATCAAACATTGACAGGTTAAATAATGGTCTTAATTCATTATTTAGTTGGGATTATTTTTATAATATAGATTAATTTGGGCAGATTATCCTCATTTATTTTTTGACTTAATATTTATAATTATATATTTTTATTGAAAGATATATATCTACTGTGATTATTAAAAAGAAGTTTGAGGTAAAACATAAAAATTATTTGAAACATTTTATTAGTAATAACTCAAAATCTTATAAGGAAAAAATTTATTCTTTAAAAAATTAAGTAAAACAAATAGCATCAATGAAAACATTGATGAAATAAAATTCAATATATTTCTATCTAATAAGATAAGAAAAATCATAAAAATAAATGGGGAAAATACTTTAATAGCAATTTTAAGTGGATTAAACTCAAAACATTTTGGAATATAATTAGGCAATTATCTATTAATTTAATTAAAAATAAAAATAAAATATACACAATATAAAAATGATATTTATGACAACATATTTTTTTGTTCTTTTTTTGGTTACGTCGCACTTTCTACTCAGAGTACTAACATAAGTGACTAGCAAAATAGGCTCTTCCATAGGCTGCTGTGTTCCGCGGAAGCATCAGCCGGATTATGGAAATCAGGGATCGACAGGCCGGGCCTGGTTCCCTTATTAAATAGGCCTATTTCCAGGGAGTGGGATCCGAGAATCGAATCAAGAGTAGAAAGCCGAAACATTTCGACACGGATAATCCAGTCGACTATGATAACGTATTCATATCAAATATTTTTGCATAAAATTATAACAAAATACTTGATTATAATTACACCTGATTTTAATTTTCAATTATCTATATTTGATACTATAGAGGACAATGAAAATTTTAGATTATCGATAAAATAAAAAATTGTTATTTGATGCTTCTAAGGAGGAAGTATTTAATATTATAATTAGGTCATTCGATAATAAAACATTAGGATTACACAATATTAGTCTTAGAATAAAAGAATTTTTTTTTTAAATATAGAATTATATCAATAATAATATACTTTTGACACATTTGATAAATCTATTGTTTAATTCAAGAAAATATCGATATCTCTCAAACTGAATATGGCACACAAGAAAAATGAAAAAAGCAATATTAATAATTATAGATTCATTGTGATTAACATTATATTTGCTTAAATAATTGATAAGATTTATTTTAAGAAGTGTGAGGATTACGGAAATACGAATTATATTCGCGATTTATAAGAAAAATTTAATATATCAAACAAAGAGAAATTGTAAAAGAGAGAAAGCTAAAAACATCGAACAAAGAAACTAAATGGGAGGAAGAATATTAAGATTGAAAAGAAAGCATTTGCCGAGTTGCACTGCCGGCGCGAAACTTCGTTCCCAACGTCGTAAATCTCGAAAACAAAAAAGGGATTACGTATCGTGGGCGAAGATCGTGCTTGTGCAGGTGTCCAGGGACTATCACAGTAGACCCCCACCTGCAAAGGAAATAATAAACAATGGTCAGGAATGCATCGAAGCCCGGGAATTTCGGGTGAGATGTGACGTTTTGGTTCCGACTCGGGGATGTTATAAAAAGGGGATCGACCACCCCATCGAGAGAGAGATCCACAGAAAGAGAACCCAGAGGGAGAGAATCCGAGAGAGAACAGCTATACTCCGTCTCACTCTCAACTGATAGTGACGTTACGCGATCTTTGGTTGTAACTATCCGCTTCAAAAAATAAATCGCAGAATTATTTCCTTTGCAATAGGTTTTAATTTCATATCAAGTACATAGTTTTTAATACTTTTTTATAGTTGTAAATAATTTCAGTAATGTACTGGTGACAATCACCGGATAAAAATATAGATCTACGGATCGTCCGTTAACGAGATTACTGTATTTGATAAAATGGCTTCTTACTCGAACGCGAGAAATAACGTGAGAGGAAAGTGCAAAGAGGAAAGTTTATTTTTCTATTATTCAAGTAATGAATTATTGTAAATTATATAAAATATAAATATAGATATAAATGTGAAAAAAGCATCCACAGCTAACAGATCAGACGACAACGTCAACACCGGCAGCGGAGTGGTACGTTTTTAGCATTTTTTAGCACTTCGCCGGTTAATGACGTCTTTTCTGACGTCACTATCAGTTGAGAGTGAGACGGAGTATAGGAGAAAGAAGACACAACAGTTTTCACTGCCGAGGTTTCACAACCGCTGTCCCGTCCCTCCAGCTGCACCGCACTAACAGGGTAAGATCCCATACACAAGAAGAAAGGTGTTTCCCCACCTAGAGTCATTAGTTAACGACGAAATTACCGTCCGAAGCCGTGCAGCGTTAGAAGAAGACCGCCAAGGAACCAAAGACTGGACGACAAGTATAAATAGGTCCTCGATTGGACGAAGATTTCATTAAGAACTCTGAACGCTAGATAATAAGTGTCGTGTTACAGAAATTGTGCATTAATTCAAGATCTACCAAGATCCTACTGTTATACAAGGTATTTATCCTCCCTTCATGGAATATATTGTAATTCTCTCTCTCAAGAATAAAGATCCAAGGTGTTAACCGTTCGAGCTGTTTATCGTTGTTTCCTTGAGCACCTCTCCATCCTTACTCACAACTTTAGCCCACATCATCATCCGCTAGGCAAACCCGCCTGTTTTGTCGGCATCGTTTCCAACGATCCCGACTGGTGTCACATCCTGACGTTGTCCACGCAAGGCTGAGGCCTGTAAAATATTATATCACGCCCCCTGGCGTCCCACAGAAGAGATAAACTTTATCTAAAACTATAGAATCATTAATCTGAATCAATATAATTTTATACCAGGATACTCAGCTATTGATGCTCTCACTCATTATTAGAATAGTATTGTTTTAGAATTAGATAGATCCAATTCTGTGATATCTTGTAGTTTGGATTTATTTAAAACCTTTAATATAATTTATCACAACATATTTCGTGAACTATATAATATTGATATTAGAAATGTGGATTGGTTAAAATCTTATTTTAGTAAACAGAGTTGTTAAAATAAAAACTGTTTTTCATCTCAATTTAAAATCACAAAGGATAATTCTGAAGGATCTTATTTTGGCCTATTTTATTTAATATCTATATTGATGATATATTTAACATTAACAATGTAAATATTATCAGATATGAGGATGATCTGATAATAACATGCTCTGGAAAAGAAATTTCTTCAATTATATATACAATCATACCTCGACTTAAGTCATTGTCTATTTTACATCGGTTTTTTTTGTTAAGAGGAAAAATAAAAGTTTACTAAAGACTGAGTCTCACAGGCTTAAAATGAGATTTAATACATCGGTGTATTGATGCTGATGTTACTTTCGCTATTCGGCTTGCCGCTGCGTTTTTACGCTGAAGTTCATTCTTGTTCAACTTTCTATGCTGCGTACAAGTACCTTGACCATTATCCAATCAGGGTATGACCTGGTTATTGAAACTTTAGAATTATTTAGAAGCTTAAAAATGTTATTAGCGACGTTACGGGGTTATTTATAGTGGGTCAATTTCGATTTTTAAAGAGTTTTTCGACTTTCGTCGTTTTCTGATTTAAGTCACGAATCTTGGAACGAATTAACGACGTAAGGTGAGGTATGACTGTAATATGAAACAAAATTTATTGCCGGTTGAAAATTTTATGAATACGTATTTAATAAACCAGAATCTTAATAGACAAATTTTATGAATCTTAATAGACTTATAAATAATTGATTAATAATTAAAAATCAGGATGCATTGTTTGTAATAATAGAAATAAATTTATAAATTATTTGAATATTGACATTCGCTTGAATTCTGCATAATTAAAAGAATTAAATATAATTAAACATTTTGGATGTAGCTTTTGATGACAAATTAAATTGGATAAAATATATAAATAATATTGTTACTTCAGTATCAAAAGTATTAGGATTGATAAATAAGATTAAATGTGTTGTTAATAAAAAAATCCTTGAGCTTTTATAATTGTTGTATATTATCTAAATTTGAGTATGGGAGTGTTGTCTGGAGAAATGCTTCAATATATAATATTAATAGTGTGAGGCCCGCGGCCCGCAGAGAGATTATTCTCGCAGACATAAGTACCCTGTAGTACCCTCGTAGGTGGAGCAGGGGAAAAAAAAAAAATCCGGTCCCCCTCCACGGGTGTGGATGCAGCCCGTGGTTGGAAAGGGACGTAAAAATGCAAAAAAATGGAGAGATGTGTTTTTTGATAATTTTTTATTTTTTCCTCTTTCCAATCAATGCGATTATTAATGGGCGGGACAGGAGGCTGGATGGCCGAGTAGTAACGCGTTGTCGGCCGGATTGGCGGAGTGGAAACGCTTTGGCTTTCTGTTCTAGAAGACCCGGATTTGAGTCTCGGGTCCCACCCCTTAAATATATTTATCATGGGGTTCGGGTCCGGCTCGTCGATCCCCGTTCTCCACAATCCGATTGACCCCTCCTCAGGAGTGGGCAGCCTGTGGAAGGGCTTGCTTCGTCCCGCCACATAGTATTCTTCCAGAATGGAATGTGGCGTCATCTGTTGACAAAAAAGTAGTAACGCGTTGGCGTACCACGCAGGAAGACCCGGGTCCTGCATTTTCTGAAAAGTTTTCTCGAGGTTCTGAGCCTAGCTCGGCGATTCAGTCCTTCATCATCCAGCTCCTCTCCGCGGGTATGGGTGCAATCCGTGGTTTTGAATTGGCTCCGGCCCTTAATAATTTCTCTAATTAGAAAAGGCGTAAAAAATTAAAAAAAGAATGTGGCCAGTTCCAATAACGGACTACACCTACACCCATAGGGAGGACCGGATGGTGAAGGACGGGGATAGCTGGGCCTGGCCGGAACCTCGAAAAACTTTCGTTTGATGCCGAGCCTAGAACGCAAACGAGATCCGCCTGCTTGGCACGCAAACGCATTACTACGCGGCATCCGGCCGTCGATATTTTATGTTGAATTTGATAAAACTTAGAATTCAATGTCTAGATGAAAATATGCATCTAGAGAAAATTATACTAAAATATATAATAAATTTTCAAAGTTTTCGATTTTGAAAATACCATCGAAACGAAAATATTTAAAAGAATAAAAATTAGGTCAAGTTAGTTAAGTCGTTATATCGCACATCGGATATACTTTATCTGGTGGCTGCCATTTTTAGATCACACTATAAGCTTGCCAACACCGATGGTAGAGCCAATCAGAAGTTTGAAGGATGAGATTCAACTATCTGACATCGGACTTCTCCTGAAAAACGAGATGTGGGCTCGAAATTGAACCTGTATCCTTCATGGCAGTAAACAACTGCTTTACCACTCGGCCAATCCGGCCACAAAGAAATAAAGAGAAAAACGTATAAAATAATTTAATGCAAGAATTCTCAATATCCTTTTTCTTCTATATGGTTTAACGCTACTTTCGACCTAATTGGTATTAAGCGATGTATCATTCCATTGCCCACTACCCTAATAGAATCAACCATCAAGTGAATAATGGGATTTAATGTATCGGGCCCGGACCTTCCCGGTAAATTTAATGATGTGGGACCTGGAATTGAACTGATCCTCCTCCATTGCCCACTACCCTAATAGAATCAACCATCAAGTGAATAATGGGATTTAATGTATAGGGCCCGGACTTCCCGGTAAATTTAATGATGTGGGACCTGGAATTGAACTGATCCTTCAATATGGAAGCGCAACATGATTTTACCGACTTTCGTTGCCCTTTATGATAATTGCATCACTTATTAAATTTTATCGTTTCCTACATGCAATATGCAAATGCTTAAATTAATTAATAAAAGCCGTCGGCCGGATTGGCCGCGTGGAAACGCTTCGGCTTTCCACTTTGGAGGACGCCGGATTGGCCGCGTGGAAACGCTTCGGCTTTCCACTCTGGAGGACCCGTGTTTACCCTAAGGCTGGCTCTGTATATCAGCAATAGGTCTCATGAGTCGGTCGGATTGGCCGCGTGGAAACGCTTCGGCTTTCCACTCTGGAGGACCCGGGGTTGGCCGCGTGGAAACGCTTCGGCTTTCCACTCTGGAGGACTCGGGTTATTAATAATCTGTGAATCCCGGGTCCCACCCCTTGAAAATATTTATCATCAGGTCCGCTAAGTTACGATCGGGTGAGAAGTGACGTTTTCCAGCGGCCCTAGCCCTCGGACCACACAATAGATTACGAGTATTAAAAAATAGATTTTTAAGAATACAAGTTAAGTTATGATTGTACAGTTATCTAATTGTATGCGGCAGACAAACTTAATACATTTTGTACTTAAAAAGTTCGATATTTTTTTTCATAGATTAATGCCCGGTTTTACAATGTCTAGTTAAAGTTTCTGTTAGTGTTATCCATCAGTTATTTTGTTTTACAATCGATATTTAACATCGCAGCAAGTGACATCAAATTCAACAGCTAATTAACTGCTGTTTCAAATACTATTTAATGATTTAACTGTTATTCAAGTAATATGTCGTTTTTCAAAAATTTAAACAAAATAAGAAAAATAAAGCTTTGATAGCATATATTTATTAATTTAAATCAAATTAAGATTTTTTAATGTTTAACTATAAGATAGAAATGTTAGAATCTCTGCTAGCATTGTGTATCACAAATTCTTAATAAGCCAAATAACTAATAGTTGAACATAATTATCTCGTTCTGATTATTATACGATTCAATTACCCAGCAGAATCGATAAAAGAAGTAAATTAATAAAACACAAATGCCCACAATGCAATCATGTCGTTTGTCGTTTGTTAGCATAAACGAAATTGATACAAGAATAGAAACAGAATTAAACCAAGATGAAGCTTGAATTACTCGAAGGCGAGTAACCAATAAGTCAAAGGACAACAGCTCAAATCGCTGCCATTTTCGTACAACTATGAAAATTCAGTGTCGTTCCATTCATATTAATTAACATTATTCTTCCGAGATTTGACACACAATTCATTTTCGCTTCTATTTAATTTTATATTTTATCGCTTATTATAAACATACTAATACGAAACTTATTTTACAATAAAAAGTAGAATATTATCACATCATAAGATTTGAAAATTATTGCCGGTTATCGATTGCATAATCGATAAGTGGCAATAATTTGTAAAACTGATAGTCAAAAAGTAATTGTAAAACGCAAACGAAGTTATCTTGCCTGTAACAGCAGCAATTAAGTAATCTGAAGTTAGTTAACAGGAACGTTAACGGGACTTTGTAAAACTGAGCCATAATTATTTTTATGTAAAACCTATTTTTTCGAAGTATTTCTCGAGAAAATTCGTATTATAAATAATAGTGAATTTGTATTTCTTAAAAGAAATACAAATTCACTAGTATTTCTTTATGTAGTATAGAAATTTGTATTTCTTAAAAGAAATACAAATTTCTATACTACATAAAGAAGTGAAGATCGGGGTATTCGGGACCGGCCGGACAAAGGCCACTCTCACCCGATATCGACGAATGTAGGCCGAGTTGTAGAGAAAAGAAAAACACGTGTTTACTATACAAGGCAAATCTTTATTTTAACAAAAAAAAAATTTCTGTACATTAGGGGAAAGAGGCAGCGTTGACTATTGCATTAGATGTGACAGGGAAAACAATATACCTATCATAAAACTTAATTGATGTGTTTACTTGTTTATTTGTTACTTTGGAATGTGGGATGTTCCAACACCCTCCCTCATTCCACATTCTCTAATTGATTATTAATTTTAGTTTTTCCTATAATTCTGATTTTCTTCATCAAACTTTATGATGTTTTGGTCTAAATAGTCCTTTCGTTAAGATATCGGCAAGCATTTCGCCTGTTGGCAGATAACATATTTCTATTTCATTATTTGTGTTCGCTTCTCGAACGAAATGATGTTTAATATCTATATGCTTGGATCTGGAATGAAAAACTAGATTTTTTGCCTAGCGTTGGGCACTCTAATTATCGTTAAAAATTATTATTTTGTCATCCTTTTCTTGATTCCTATCTCAATTAAAAATTTTTGAAGTATATTGCTTCTTTTGCAGCTTCGGCTAATGCCATATATTCCGCTTCGGTGCTGGATAGTGCTACCGTTTGCTGTTTTTTTGCTTCGCAGCTGATCGCTGTTCCTGCTAATTTGAATATGTAGCCAGTATACGACTTTCTATCGTCTATATTTGACGCCCAATCGGCATCTGCATATCCTATTAGCTTTTTACCTATTTTCTGAAATGATAATCCATTTTCGGATGTACCTTTTAAATAGCGTAAAATTCTTTTTGCTGCTTTCCAATGTTACATGCCATAACATGTGTTATATCTGGACAATGCGCTGACTGCTTATGCTATATCTGGTCTAGAAGATATTGCCAGATACATTAAGGATCCAATTGAAAATTCTTTTTGCTGCTTTCCAATGTTACATGCCATAACATGTGTTATATCTGGACAATGTGCTGACTGCTTATGCTATATCTGGTCTAGAAGATATTGGCAGATACATTAAGGATCCAATTGAGCTTTGGAAAGGATATCTTTTCATAAATCTTTGTTCATCTTCTGTTGTAGGAGACATTACTTTGCTTAATTTGCTATTTCCATCGAGTGGCGTTCCTATTGGTTTTGTATCTATATCCTCCTATATCCTTTACTATATCTTCGATATATCTTTTCTGAGTCATTTTTATGATTCCCTTATTTTCGTCATGTTCAAATTCAATGCCTAAACAATAATGAATTAATCCCATGTCTTTCATTTCGAACTGATTGATAAGTTTTCCTTTTAAATCATTTAATTTTTGTGTATCATTCGATGCCACTATAATGTCGTCTACGTAAATTGCGACTAATATGATACTTTCCTTTTGCTTTGATGTATAAACACATGCATCGGCATTAGTTGGTTTTAATCCTAATTCTTTTAATTTTTGATCCAATTTTCTATACCATTATCTGCCAGATTGTCGTAAACCATATAAAGCCTTTTTCATAAGACATATTTTATCTCTATTTTCTTTTCTTGGATTTTGTTTGAGGATTTCCTTAATCATTTCCGGTTGCTCCATAAAAACTTCCTCTTCTAGATCGCCATTAAGATATGCTAGATATGTTGTGACATCTAATTGATGAACTTTTAATTTAAGTTCTGCTGCTAATGCTATTAGGAGTCGAATTGAACTTAATCTTGCAACAGGTGCAAAGGTTTCTTGAAAGTCAGCTCCTGGTACTTGTGCATATCCTTTAGCTACTAATCTAGCTTTTCTTCGTTCTATAGTGCCGTTTGCATTATATTTGGTTTTCAATACCCATTTGCAACCGATAACATTTCTGTCTTTTGGGCGATCAACCAATTTCCAAGTTTTATTTTTAATTAGCGCTTTATATTCATTTTCCATCGCCTTTCTCCATTCTGATGCATTTTCGCCTGATAATGCGTCTTCGACATTTTCTGGATCTGCGATGTAAGCCATATTTGCTCTTTCTCTATTTTCAGGATTTTCATGTTGAATTATTGTGTTACGGTCTATTTGTACTTCGTTATAAACTTTTCTCGGTCTTCCTTTTCTTCCTGTTTTCAACATTTTAGGGCGACTTTGACCTCGTTTAGTGGTTGACACAACAGTTTCAGATGAGGTTTCACCTTCCTGCGTTTCTGCTGCAGCGGTTTGTTTCTCATTTAATTTTTGGGATTCAGATTTTGATTTTTCAGTAATTTCTATAAATTTATTGCTCGATTTCATTATAGATTTCAGTTCATTTGTCATATTTTTCTTCTTTATATTTGAATTCGTGGATGAATTTTATATCTCTACATTTTATAATTTTTCTCGAATTTGGGCACCACAGTCGATATGCTTTTGATTCTTCGCAATAATCTAATAATATACATTCTTTTGATATACAGTCAAATTTTTCTTTTCCAGGTGTTTTATCTAAAATAAATGCCTTTTCACCAAATCTTCTCAAATAACTTACTGTAGGTCTTTTTCCATTCCACATTTTGAAAGGTGTTTCTCCATTCAGACTTCTTGACGGACATCGATTAAGTATATGTGTCGCTGTTGAAATGGCTTCAGCCCAGAATGAAGGTGGCATATTTGATTGAATCATCATGCACCTCGCCATCTCTAACAATGTTCTATTTTTGCGCTCTGCAACACCATTTTGTTGTGGAGTATACTCGACTGTTAGTTGATGATATATCCCATTTTCTCTCAGGAATTTGTCGAATTCATTATTGCAATATTCTGTGCCATTGTCGGACCGAAGTACTTTTATTTTTCTCTCCATTTTATTTTCCAGTTTATTTTTGAATGTTTCAAGGACATCAGTTTTCCTTTTTAGAAAATATACTTCGTACCATCTGGACATATCGTCTATGAAGGTAACGAAATAGCGAACTCCACCAATAGACAAAATTCTCATTGATCCGCATATGTCCGAATGTATAAGATCTAGAGATGAAGTACTTTTATTGGAAATTTCTTTGAGAAATGGGGTCTGAACGTGTTTCCCTTTTATGCATGTTACGCATTCATATAATGTTGTCTGCCCTTTTAAGTTCAGTCCTAAAACTCTTTTCATTTGTGAGAGTTCCTTTAAACTTCTTCAGCCGTATTCTGACCTCTTTTATTTAACATCAGTTTAAACCAGGTTAAGTTAAATTAAGTTTAAACTAAAACTGTCTTTCCTATTCTTATCGAAGTTTTGAACTCGGTTTCCGTAAACCATTAATCTCAAACCCATAGGCCTCTTGAAAACGTCGTGGGCATGCGCAATCTCGATCTGTCTTCTCGATTATCACGTGGATTTATTGTAATAAAATGGAAAATTCGAAAATTA
Organism: Olivierus martensii; assembly: GCA_000484575.1. Lineage (NCBI taxonomy): Eukaryota > Metazoa > Arthropoda > Arachnida > Scorpiones > Buthidae > Olivierus > Olivierus martensii. The sequence continues at coordinate 119 of AYEL01013396.1, read as the reverse complement.
ATCGGGAAAATTGGAGTCTAGAAGAAAAAATGTTTTTATTTGAATTATGTCGAAATTCTGTTGATGTTATTGAAAATAAACGAATAAATTTGTCGGCTAATTCCATAAAAAATGAAGTG
>AYEL01013234.1:0-10499 GCA_000484575.1 Olivierus martensii | reverse complement strand
AAATGTTCGCATTTATTGAGCTACTCAAAAATATTGTCGGGCACATTTTCTGCAATTTGAAACCCTTGGCTGTATGTTTATGTGTAATATGTGTATGTTTATAATATAAATGTATTTTATATTTATATCTAATTTTATCTGTTATTTTTTTAATTATCAAATAAATAAAAACATAAATTCTATTACTAAACGTAAACAACTTTCTGGAAATGTAAACAGTTTTCTTTTTGTTTGGAATTCAGAACTGAACCTATCTTTTTACCTTTTCTAACATTACACCACATATCATTGATTTGGCAAATAGAACATGATTTATTGTTTGCGTCGATATGATTCAACATATTGTACTTTCTATGCATTAGTAAATAATATATGCATCTCTCGATTTACGGATTTTTGATATAATTTAATATCTTTAGGTACAATTTTTGGATTTGTGTAAATAATTCCACTATTACGGAATCACAAATCACTGCTTCAAACAATACTTATTTTTAGTGGGAATTTTTGGCTTTAGAAAATTACTTTCTTCCAAGCAAGTTTAAAATACTGCATACATTAATTCACTGTATATAATTATGCTAATCTACCCACCATAAATTAGTAATATAATTAATTCATTATCCTATTAATTTGTGATAATTTATTTACTCAAATCGTTCTTACACATTTGATAAAATTATTAATTTACATAAAATAAAAATGAACTCTATATAAATATTGGTTTTAAATTTTTTAAAATAGTTTTTCGTGATTTAAAAAATAACTAAAAAGGATAATTTTGATTTGTTTATAAAATTAAATACATTTTTCTTCGTTCTTAACAATGCAGAGATATTTCAGTTAAAAATAAATGCTGTATCAAGCAACATTTCTGTCTCGTGTTAATCTGATTTTGTATCATGCAGAGAATAATCTTCAAATATTCAAAGTTCCTTTATCATAAATTCAGATATAATTTTATTTAATTTAATGCTTCATATACCAGTACTTGAAATGATACATGGATGAGATGTAATAATTTATATTCCAATATATGCAAGTTAATATATGATTGTCGATTAGGTAACAGAAAGGACAGTTCGGTATTATTGTAGCATATAGGTGCTAATGATACATTAAGCATTTTTATATTTAAAATAATGTGAAATTCCCCTATATTTTTAAATTATATATTTGCATGAATGCAAATTTCTATTTATTGCAATAATATTTTTGAATTGAAAACTTCACATCACCACTTAAGAAATGATTTTCTTAAATATATTCTTGAAAAGCAGATATTTTTTAGCCAAAATACACATGATATGCAATGCTTCCGAGTATATACGAAGTCTTATTGCATTCATATAAGTTTCCTTAAGAATTATTTAGCATCATAATTTATTTCTGTAGTGTGAATAAAATTTGATTAGATTTAATCCGTGTTTCGTTGGGTAATATGAAATTGATAATAATTAAAAACATTATTCTATAGACTGAATGACGATTTAATCTCTAGAATGAATAGAAACTATGGTTGGTCTTAATCTTATTCAGACATATATCCCACATTTCATCGCTGTAGAAGTAATTATCGGTGTTAGAAAGATGATTGCGTGCGCTTTTTCTCTTCAGATAAATATATCCCGTAAATCACTTTGCAAACTAAATCTAAACTCATCTGAGATAAGTACTGACTACCATTTATCTTAAGTTGAGATGATATGCTTTCTACTGCAGCTGTTGACTTGGCGTGAGAAAAACATGATCTAAGTACCAACTTTCTTGCTTATAGAACTGTTTTGTTGTATTCAATTTTTTTAAACTATTTACTGGGTTAAGATATCTGTAGATTATAATCTTGTGAAGAATGAATAACTCTAGGAGACAGTTATATTTGCAATATTATATATATTTATTCGTATAACAGATTTATGTTATATAAAAGTTTTTCGATTGAAATTATAGGTATTAGTCATTAGGAAACTCAAAAATTGTTTAAAAATAATAAATAAATATTGTGCGGTTATTAATTTCATTGATATAAAATTCTGAGAAAATAAAAATGTCTAATACCTATTAGTTATAATGCATTTTTTATTTCATATTTGCATGAATGCAAATTTATATTTATTGTAATAATATTTTTGAATTGCAAACTTAAGCAGATCATGAATTCTGCTTTCAATCACGTTATTGGTCAATGAAAATTCGGTTGGTATCATTATACTTTAGCTCTTTTTAAATTGCTTGAAATTAATTATATTCCTATGTGACTATTCTCTCTGACTTTTCTATTTATCAATGTAAATCCGATTATTTTCTTTGAGTTGTTTTCCTAAGGATTGTTGCAGTTTATTGAAATTTCCTAATTCCATTAGAGTAAAATGCATTACCTGATTGTATTTTTTCGATTCTTAGTAATACTTTATGTTCACAGTTATTGTAAATTATATAAAACGATATTTTTAACAATTTCGATTGATGGATAATATTTTGTTTAGATTTCCTAATAATCCTTACATACTTTCCTTATTACTTTAATTTGAAATTATAGGATAAATCAAATATATAGCAAATATATTTCTGATTATATAGTCTCATTATACAATGGTTTGTAAAGAAAATTAATATTTTTTAATATTAAAATCTTGTTTGGTATTAAAATTTTCATCATAACAGTTAATTATATAAATATAATATCTCAAAATAAAGATATAAATAAAGGATTCAGAATAACAAATAAATCGATGCTATATATTTTTATTTTGCTGCATAGTATTTAAAAATAAACTTTAAAAAATTAATATTTTTTTCTTTTTAAATATCTCTATCAATTTAAAATCAATTCATCTATCGTTAATTTAAACTGAAAACATTATGAGAAGCAAATAAACATAAGCGAAAACTTTAGAATTAATTTTTTTAATTATAAATTTTTAAAATAAACCATTGAAAAAAATCTCTCGTTTCAATTTTGCTGGGAAATCAATTATGTATTATTATTATTTATTTTGATATAGTTTTATTACTTATGTATAAACTTCGTTGTAATCTTGGTCTAAATTGATTTTCTATATGTTGTACATCTATTATGTTTCTGTATATAAATCATATAATAGAAAATCATTTTACGTCACAAACAGATTGCAATCAACGAGAAAATTCTTTGCTGAAATAAATCTTTTATCTGTCTAAGAAACTAGAGAGGAAGAAAAGAACAAATAGAATTATATAAGAAATATGCTTTCACATTATTTAGCTGTATTAATTTATAATTTTTAAAGACGATTCTTATTTGAATTACGATATAATATTAATAATTAATTACAAAAAGAAAATTAACGAGAATTTTATTATTCGTTTTTAAAAAATATACATTTAAGTCACTAAATTCAAACTAAATATTACGATCATGAAATTATATTTTAAAATTGTTTTTTTTTTTTAATTTTATAATTTCAGACTTTTCAGAAAGTTATATTTCATTTATTTATTTATAATGATAAAATATGGTTTACCACTCCATTCACCATATTTTGTTTTTGCGTAAGTTTATTCGTTAAATCCATATGATGCTATTCATTTTCAATAAATAAAATTAACACATTATACAATATATATCGAAAGTTATATTTTAAAATATTTTATTTTCAAATCATTATTTTTATATTTTGTATTATTCATTATCAATACATATTTTTTCTTGTCTAGTATAAACTTAAATCTATAATTATAACGAGAAATTTGAGTCTCTGAACATAAGTGAGACAAATTTTTCATTAATTTCCGATTTCTTTGTTTTTTAAATTTCAATATATTGAATCTCAAATATCATAATCGATTTACGTTATGTAACTAATATAAATTTATTCAGCATATTTTTTCTAATTTTAATCAAATAATTAAATTACCTAGTGATAAAACTGAAACTGTGATTAAAAAAATATCTAATATATTTTATACTATATCAATTTAATATATAGATTGAAAAATAGAAGATATTAAAAGAATATGGAAGATTTAAAATTAAACTTTTTGTATTTAATATCTGGAGAAGCAAATAATGGAAGAGTGTTCAACATTTATTATAAGAAAGGATCAAGATAATTTTAATTTGCAGGACAATCGATCATCTCTCAAAATATTTTGGTCATTATATAAAAATAAATTTCTTTCCTTAAAAATTTTATATTTTAAGAGTAGTTATTGAGAAATAATGATTTCATTTATGAATTTTGAATTTTATTTCTGTTTTTTCTTTTTCTTTTAACTTTCTTTTTGAAATGATTTATGTTTTATATCATTTGGATAAATTTATAAACAGATCAACTTAAAATTGTTTTTGAATAATTAAAATGTTTGAAATCATTAAAATGTACTGTGATTAAAATTGTTTTGGCTAAAGTGAGTAAGTATGAGTGAATAAGTGAAATATAATTAAACAAGATTTGAGTAAAAAGAAGACATTCAAAAGAACATGTCATGAAAAGCTAGTTAATTTTTTTTCTATCAGAAGTAATCCTAACTACATATTACAGTATAAGAAGACTTCCAATAAACTGATTTTCGGTTATAATCATGCTTACAGTAAAAATATTGGAACTTTACATACGTAAAATCTATGTTTGGTATCATTGGCCATATGAAATGTTAGCCTTTGCATATATGATGCATATTTGCATGTATCTTAAGATAACGGTTCCCAAATATTTTTATTTGATCACTCCTTTATTAGGAAAGAATAGTAAATATGCACTCAATACAACAACAAATGTATTATGACAAACAGAAAACGTGCACTCTTAAAAATTCTTACTTATTTCAGGGATCATTATCCTGAACGATATTAGTATCACTGATGATACGCTGTAATCCTTCATTGAAAACTGTGATTATTAATGGAAATGATATAAAGAATGGTTTTGTTGATTAATAATAAATTATAATGTCAGTTATTTTCTGGTGATGAAACTATGAAATAATTTTTCATGCCATTCATTCCACATGATTTCGATATCTAACCCTCAAATTCCCGTTTAATTGTTCGAAATTCATTGAGTAGCAGTTTAATTATAACCATCACGTAAATGAAATTGGTAATGGATATAAGTAATAAATAGCTATTAAATTAAAAAGTATAAAAAACTTATAGAATTTATTTTATAAAAAATATAAAAATGAATAAGAGTATTTATGATAAATTAATATTATTTCTTACTTATATTTTAATAAGATAAAATTTAATAATATAATGTTTAATATTTTTCTTTCATTGAACGAAAACATAATAATTTACATCATATTCTTGTTCTTAAATCTTGATATCTAGAAATTCTTCTATTCTTAATTAATCTGAATTAATAAATAAAGTCTGTAACTTCATAGTTATTTATAAGTTCTACAGTTTATGTAGGATTGACTGATTTAAATTTTTATAACACGCCACATAAAAAGTGGAAGGACTAACAATAAAAATGCAAACAAGATTATGTGTATGCATTTTTCAAATGCTAAAAATCAATTATTCTGAGTAAAATCAACAGGATGTCCAGCGATCGATTAGCAATGCGGTTCTTTAGGGGCATGCAGTGGAGGTCATTGTAACTAAAAAATTCATTAAAGATATCCTCTTCTCAACAGTTTGGGGTAAAAATAACTGATTTAAATTTTTATAACACGCCACATAAAAAGTGGAAGGACTAACAATAAAAATGCAAACAAGATTATGTGTATGCATTTTTCAAATGCTAAAAATCAATTATTCTGAGTAAAATCAACAGGATGTCCAGCGATCGATTAGCAATGCGGTTCTTTAGGGGCATGCAGTGGAGGTCATTGTAACTAAAAAATTCATTAAAGATATTCTCTTCTCAACAGTTTGGGGTAAAAACATGCGAAGTTCAGTTGTATAGATGAATCATGTCGATCTACTACTGATTACGAAATCATTATTGATTAGAATCATTATTCTTAGCTAAAATGAAGAGCACTTGGACGAGTTTCCTTGGTACAGTTCATATTCAATTAAATTAAATTCATGCATTTATTGATCCTTTTTTTGTATGTATATACAGTATATCTTGTGTATGTTGCATATACAGATAATTCTGTTAACAGTCACATGAATTCGGTAATTTATATTCTTTAATCACTTGTTTGCTAATTAATCCACATCATTTAAAAGTAAGAAACAAATTAGGAAACGTATCTCTGTATCTCAAAATAATGATCACTGTCCACAAGAATGTAATTTGAATATTCACCCAAATAATCCTGTACTTATGAATCTATCGTTCACTGCTCTATATTATACTGTATTAATGATAAAAATATTAGAAGATGCCGATTAATGAAAACATTAAAACACATGCAATTTGGATTCTGAAAATTTTGTTTTATAAGTTATAATAATGTTCGATAATGTACGTAAATATTTATAAAAAAAATTTTTTTAAATAATTAATAACTTCACAATCCAAAAAATTAAGCTATATTAAGCATTGTATTCATAAAGATTATTATAGTTTTTCATATTATTCAAAAATGATTTTAAAATGTACGTGTTCATTGATGCATGTTTGGAATTTGGTAATACATTCTGATAAAGAACGTCATTTCTAGCCAACAATACGAGGAAAATTTGTAGAACACGTTGCTTCTATTATACCGAGTTTTATTAAGGAAATGTTTATTGGTATAACACTAATAAAAGCTTTTGCAGAAATTCTTTAGTATCATTTACTGAAAGGCTATACCATCATCATCAACATCAAAAGAATAATTGGTTTTTTGGCTTTGTTAATTTTCCAGAAATGTAGTTTTGTTTCATTTATATACTATAGAAATATTCATGATAAATTATTTTATTTATCAATATATATTATATTTATTTAAACTAAATTTATCTAGAAAAATTATATGTATCAAATCGTTTTTATTTTTAATTATTTCATTGCGATGATTTCCAAAAATTAGTTGTTTTTTCTAAAATTTTTTTTATCGAAATTCTTCAGAAAAACTGAACTAGTTTTTGATCAATTTTCGATAATAACTATTCATCGAACATGTTGAAATTATATTCAACACGATTTATGAAATATTCAATATAATTTGCTTCAAATACAATCGTTTGTATTTAATGTTTTATAATAAACGTCACATTTATAATATTTTAAATAGATTATATAAATCGATTCACATTTATTCCAAAGAAATGTCTTATTGTTTTGAAAAGAAACTAAACTTTTTTATTGTTTGGAAAGAAACTAAATTCACTCGATTTTGTATTTTATATAAAATGAAACAAACTTTTTTTTGTAGCTATCAAACTAATACATCTGAATATTTCTTATAAATGTAAAATTTAATCAATTAAGATAAGAGTATTAAATTAATTTCAGCATACGATTAGTTTAAAATTTAAAGAAATAAAATATTCTTCTTTTATTAAACATGATTATCTTTTTATTTATCTTTCATAACATATTTGATTAAAAAATGTTAAAATATATGTTTCAGAAAGACATATATAAATTTAAATTTTTTCATATATTTTTTCTGAAAAATTCCATTCATTAATAATAATAGTAAATTATCTATCTTATTTAAAAAAAAATTCTATTTATTCATTAATATTATTTAGAAAATTTTCTTAAAATAATGATATATGTGTACACAAGACAATGTAAATCTATCGTAAATTATCTATCTTATTTTAAAAAAAAAAAATTCTATTTATTCATTAATATTATATAGAAAATTTTCTTAAAATAATGATATATGTGTACACAAGACATTGTAAATCTATCTTAAATTTCTACTTTATAAATTTTCTTATCGAAACACTAATAAAATAGAGTAGAAATTGTGTATAAAAGTAAAAAATAAAGAAAAATTACAAATTATGTAATCCAATTTTAATTTTGCAATTAAATATTTCATTTGAACATAAATAAAAATTTTAAAATGAAATCAATCGACATTTGCTCTCTTATGCAATTTCCTCTTCAACTTTATGTAGAATATGTTTCTTTTCATAGGTGTTTTGTAAGAATCTTGATTTGTTTCTTATTGCATAAAAGATCCAATTGTTGCATGCATAGAATCCATTCAATAAAAGATCAGCTAACAACAAAACATCAAGTTGAGAGTTTCAGTACAATAGCTATATATGAACATTCATGGAGCTGCATTCCGAAAATATAGATTGTATCTCGTTAAGATTGCAGATAATCATTCATAAATGTCTTATTTGTTTTATTGTGTTAATTATATTTATTTTGTTTAATTAATTTTTTATTTAATATTTAATCATTATTAGATAATATCGTTACTCCATTTATTAAACATTCTATTAAAATATTTAAAAACTTTATTATCAAATTTTCTTGCCATTTATTCATAATGAATTATTTCATATTAAATATACGAACAGAGTACTTTAGTTGAGTTTGAATGACAAAGCATAGAATGGAGAGACGAATTCGATAATGAATAATAAATAAAACACGACTTGTGATGACATTTATTTGATTTCGATTAACTTTTAAATGAATCAATAATTAAATAAATTAATTTTTGTAATATTGTTTAGCGAATAATTCTCGTTAAGAAATGATTTTCTGTATTAATAAAAATAAAATTCATTTGTTTCGATTATATATAAATCAAAATTTTTCTTTAATTTTAGAGCACAGTTATTTTTAATAAAATAAAAATAAACATTTAATGTGTTTATTATTAGATATATAATCAATAGTTATTAAGTTGTTAAAACGGTTGTTCGATATCACAAAATTACTGATTAAACTGAATCTATTGTTGATGTTTTCTAAAAAAAAATATTGTCGTCGAAATTGTTGCATTACAAATTAGTTTTTCTTTAGATTCTTTCATTTGTTACATTACCGATCAACATTAATTATAAGATATTGGACAGAAGAAATAGAAAAAAATGAAGGAAAGGCGCTCTGCATCTCATCACTACTCGTAATTAATATATCGAGTTATCTCGAGTTTTATGTTTTACTTAAAAAATAGATTTCTTTAACCAAGTTCAAATAATTCATTAAATTTTTCTTGGTCTGTCTCTCCCCCCTCTCTTTTCATCAATATATTTCAACATTAAATGAACTTATAATCAAGAAATATCGAAAATTTAATAGACTTACGATTTCTTTTTTTTATGTAATGGTTTCGGATTTTTATTTAAAAAAGAGTGATCATATGTTTATCACTATCAAAATAAGAAAACATCTTTCTTTTCGAAGTTAATTTTTCATCTTGTTTTTAAAAGTAAAGTACAGGATAATTTATGATCTCCAATTAAAATTTTGATAGATTTACAGACTGAATAACTACGCCCATCCTTGGGAAATATGAGATATTTTTGAATCTTCTGCAGAAGTGAACCATAAAATTACATTAAACTGCTAAGTATCTTGAACATAAATGTCAGATTGAAAATATATTTTTAATTATTACCTTGTAAAAATAGTGGCAAAGAATCGTCTAATTATCTAGTTAAGAGTTCATAAAATTGCAAATAATCATCTTTTGTAATTTTGTTTAATTAAGACTTACTTTAATATTCATTATTTTTTAGTTTTATGTTTAGTAATCCATTCTTATTATTAATATCTGATTAACCATACATAATAATTAATTAATTAAGTTTCTATAAATTTAATATTACGTTATAATTATCACGCATTATACAGAGGTATTGTTAAAGATGATTTTTTTTTCTTGAAAAGAAATAAATATATTAAAGTTTTAATAAAAATGAATATTTGACTAAAAATAACTAAAATATTCTTTACTTCCAAAAATAATTTTATATTGAACTCTTTTATAATTTTACGGTCAAATACGTTTTAATTAAAATTACTGTATACTTCTAGGCCTATATAGAATGTATTAGCTGCATAGTAGTACGTGTCATCTGGAGCACCTGTGACAGAAATTTCGATCGAAAGAGAATCAACTGAAAAAAATGTATCTGAAAAGTCGAAATTTGGAATTTTCTTTCCCTCAATGTTCTTGTATCAATAATACTTCATAGAAATGGATAACCAATAGTGTCACTGTTATATTCGTTCTCAGTCACCATCACCTAATACAGATGAGAGGTTAGATATACCAAGTTTAATGATGCGAACGAATGGGTCATCTTCAATTATAGTAGAGAAACCATTGTTGTCATCATCATATTACCATTGCTTTTGATCTGTATCATTTAGAAAAAAATCTATTCGAAAATTTTTACCATGAATTGTGTTCCTTGATGTAGAATGAAAAATGATTTATCTCTATATTATCATATGCAATTTTTTAATCATAAACGGCTCTATATATTTTTATTAATAATTATATTTATTTTTTTAAATAAATATTATATTTAAGATTAATTTATCTAACAAAGTATCTGAAATTATTTAATTTTTTCTTTTTTATATCTTATGAAGTGTTTTTATTATATAACTTATATATTTTTTAATATAATACTAAAGTGA
>AYEL01013232.1:0-12609 GCA_000484575.1 Olivierus martensii | reverse complement strand
ATTTTGCTGAATCATCGTCTATGCCGGTCATTTGAATATATTTTAAAATTTCAACATTACTAAAACTAATTAAATACATTGGATTATCTAATAAAGAATAGATTTTGATCTCGGTAACACTCCTTTATACTGAAGCACTAGTTTGTTTATCTTCTTGCACGTGACTTCTATAGTCTCGACACCAAAGACTGCACAAACCTCATTCCCCGGGCCCGTAGAAGGGCCTGGGCCGCTTTCTAACAATAAGAATTTATTATATATATGGGCCCAAAACCTGGTTCGTACCGGGGCCCGGGATTTCTCTCGGCGCCACTGGCTATACTGCCCCGTTCCTTGCGGAATATCCCTACACGCGACATGGGATTGTCTTTATAGAATCAGGAAGAAAATGAAGGTACAATATTGACACCAAGCAAATCTTTGAAACGAAAAGTCGTGAAAGATCGCTTAAAGTAGATATAACGATTTAGTAAACTGCCATTCGCATGAAAGCGCACCACTATTTTTTCCGTAATAAATGACCCACCTTAAATCGTCTATTGTTAGACTTTAATGCCGACAATGTTTTACCAACGACATTATCGAGAACAAATATATATGGGCCCAAAACCTGGTTCGTACCGGGGCCCGGGATTTCTCTCGGCGCCACTGGCTATACTGCCCCGTTCCTTGCGGAATATCCCTACACGCGACATGGGATTGTCTTTATAGAATCAGGAAGAAAATGAAGGTACAATATTGACACCAAGCAAATCTTTGAAACGAAAAGTCGTGAAAGATCGCTTAAAGTAGATATAACGATTTAGTAAACTGCCATTCGCATGAAAGCGCACCACTATTTTTTCCGTAATAAATGACCCACCTTAAATCGTCTATTGTTAGACTTTAATGCCGACAATGTTTTACCAACGACATTATCACTTTACGGCTTACTCCACCACCACAATTTTCGTATGAAAAGAGTCAACGTTATTCTGTAACAATGGTGGCCAAATTGCGGCTCGCCAGTCACATGCGGCTCTTTGGTACTTTCGATTTGGCTCCACAGCATAAAAATTAATATGGAGCAAATATCTACTTAATTTTAAAAATAAGTAAACAAATTGCAAATATATTATTGTAAATAGTAATATGCATCTAAATGCATATGCTGTTTGATATTGTTCAAAAAGGAAGTTTTTAAGCAGTTTTAAGTGAATGTAATCGAATAATACAATATTTTACAAAGAGAAAATAAATCATATTATTATAGTTTACCCAGTTGTATCGAAATTCTATACCAAAGATGGAATATTTTCTTTTCATTATTCTCATTAATGAAAAATATTTCACTAATGTTGGTTGAATTTCTGAATATTCATAACAAGCATATTAAAAATTAATTGAATAGCCATTATTTTCTTCATTCCATATTCAATATTAACTTGTAATGATTTTATAAAGCCTTTTAAATGATCCAATAACTAATATAAATTTGATTCAAATTTTGTTAATATGATGAAAAAATAATGCTATTGATTTTATTGACTTTAAAAAGGTAAATTCAGAAGGTAATCATTATGTTAAATTTTTATTTCAGAATTTAAATTAAAGTCAGATTGAAATTAAAAAATTAATTTTCAAGAATGATCACAATGATGATATTCCATTTGAATTAACTAGGAAAAGATGAATCTTCATTTTCTGACCAGTATTTTAAAATAGACTATATGTATTTACTAATTTTTTTTCTTAAAATAAAAAAAGTTATTCTTTAATTTTTTGGAGATGTTTTTCCCAAATTTAAAAACTAATTATTACTGCACTAATTATTAACTAATTATTAATTTTCTTACTGCTAATACTATCAGCATACCATAATGTGTTTTGTAAATGTTGCAAATTACTCTCTCTTCCAAAAATCAAAATTCTGTTGGGCTCTTCTAAAAATGTTCTTTTATATTGTATTAACACAGCAGTATTAGCAGTAAGAAAATTTAATTACTGAAACATTTTTGGTTACAATAAATCATCATCAGCAATCTCAAAGCAAATTATACAGAATTATATTTTAAATTACATTAAAATATTCTAATCTGAACTTTTTACATATAAAATTTCAATTTGAAAAGTGATTTAAGGCTAATTATTTTTTAAAAAATAATAAAATTTTTCTTTTAATATTCTTATACTTTTTTTTGTACTATAAAGCCATGCTTCTAAAACAGTTTCAGGTTGTTGCTTTTTTATCATGGAATCATAACCAGATATGTGATAAAATCATGTTTCTGGTTATGATTCTTCACAATAAATGAACAATTTGAAATCATTTCAGAAGCTTGGATTTATAATGCAAAAAAAAGAAACATAAGAATTTAAAAAAAAAAAATTTATTATTTTTATTTGTTTTTTGAAAGTTATTTTTTAAAAAATAACTAGCACTAAGCACTTTTCAATTCAAAATTCTGCATGCAGAAAATTCAGAATAGAATGTTTCACATAAATTTAAACTTGTAGAAGAAAGAATATTTTAATGTAAATTAAAATGTAATTCTATATAATTTGCTTTGTGGTTACTGATGATGGTTTATTGCAATCAAAAATATTTCAATAATTAAATATTTTTACTGCTAACAGTACTATATTAAAATAGGATTTAATAGTTTTCCTCTATTCCATATTCTATGGTATATAAATTTGGCAAAATCAAATAATTATAATCTATAAGATCTGCAGGTGGAAGCTTTGACTTGTTTTCATCTTCATCTAATTATGCTGTATTGTTTGAAATAGATACAAAATCAGTTTGAGGCAGGCTGACTATACACTGATTTATAATTTCAGCTGTAGTTTTAGCAGTTTCTTCTTCATGAGAGTTTAATTTTGTAAGTAAAGTTCTACTTCTATGTTTGTAGCTGATGATTGCATTATATTATTTCTTGTGAAGAAATAGCAATATAGAAACAACCAATGTAGAATCATCTTGGTAAGGAAATGACTAGTATAGAATTGTCCTGGCATAGATACTGTAGCAAAGAAACAGTGAAGATGAATCAGAGGTGTAGCAACATCCCATTTAACATGTATTTATAAAATGTGATGAAAAATTTGCAGTAATGTTCATATAATACAGTGTTATATAAACCTCATATAATCCAAATGAAATATATCTCTCACATTATATGGGGGTCAACAATATTTTTATTGAAAACTCATTAATCACCTGTTATGATTAATTCATGCATTTATTCTTTTTATTATATTATGATTTGATTTCATTGCATGTTGAATTGAAATCATACTTTAATTTTTTCTTATTTTATAAATATTATATTGATAAACTATTGCTATTATAATTTGTAATTTGAACATTTGCAATTAAGCTTTTATTACTACAGTCATGTTGCATGAGCATTGGCTTTGTAATAGACATTTATGTTCTGCTATGACTATTCATGAATCACTATTAGTTTAATAATTCATTTTCAAATTATTTATAAGGATTTTTTGACATCATTTGCTCTTCACTATTGTTCCTGATTTTAATATAATTAGAGAAAATTATGTAATTCATATAATTTTTGAAAAAGAAATAAAAATTAGAATTTAAAGCTACATTTTATTTTAATATATTAAATCAAATATTTTCATTAAATAATTGTTTTGAGAGATCAATTATGTTATATTGCAAAGTTAATAATTGCTGTCCATGGTTTCTATTGCTAATTATAAATACATATTCAAAAATTAAAAAATATTAAGTTCTTTAGATATTGCAAATTTACAAATATTATAAAATTAATAGATAACAGAAAAATTGTATGAATATTATTTATCATAATCATTGCTTTTTTATTTTTATTTGTTATGCTATATAAATATTGAACATTGAAAAATACTCTACTAGCAAAGCAACATAGACAGATCGAAACGGCAAACAATATGGTATGCAGATGAAAATGACAACAGCTGAAATTCTCTGTCAGGATTTTCTGTTATTTCTTTCAAATTAATTTACTATTATTGATAAATGAGATATCATTTTAAATCTTTGTTGCTATACATTATTATTAGTTAATAATATAATACAAAACACAAAATTAAATTTAAGTTTGCTTGTATTACTTTGATTCAATACATGCTATAGTTCTGTTTATTCTTTAATTTGGTTGATACATTCAGAAGCTAAGTGTACTGGAAGTTTTAATTAGTTTCAATAAAAATTATATTATTCTACATGAAAATGACCCATTACTATCTAAATTATCTAAAAGTTGAATTAAAATAAATCTGACTATAAATGACAATAAATTAAATAACAATTATTTTTTCATTTGTCTTCTTTCTCTGAAATATATTAACTTTTATTATTTAAACTTAAAAACTGTCAGGATAAGTTTTTAGGCAATTTTAAATTATGCTACAGTTATGACAACTAATAATTATCATTATTTGTTTTGCTTATAAAATTGCAATCATATTTTCCTTTAAACAACTAATAAATTTTCACAACAGAAAAAAAACCATAAACAGCACTTATCAAGAGAAGAATTTATCATTGTAGTAATAAAATTTTCTTCTGATAAGTATTGTTTGTTAACTTTTTTCTATATCAGTTTTAATCAGAAAATAAAGAATGAATGATGAATTTTCTTAGTTAATTTTTTTTTTTGGTGTTGCAGTTTTGAGGCCGGGTAGTGTGCAATATGAATCTTAGAAAACAAAACTATTTAGAAAAGAATGCTAAAAAAATTCAAAAGAAAGGCTGATGAAGTAAATATTTTAAAATTGGATTATATTAGATTTAATTTTATATAAATATTTTAAAAAGAATATAGAGTTATTCCAACTTCTCCAACTTTATTCCAACTTCTTAAAAAGAATATAGTTATTCCAACTTCTGATATACTGTATGTAATTGACATTTCTGAAAAAAATATTGAATTTTGAAGAAAGCATTATTCCGAAATGAATGGTATACAATTGTCTATATTATGTTATAAATTTCTTTATAATACACATAAGAATTAAGCTAAATAATTTTACCAGAAGATTTCTTTCTGTAATTGATGAAGATGTAATTAATGTATTTTTTTCAATAAATTTGTGATAATTAATAAATAATATCTAATTTAATTTTTTAATATAAGCACATTACATACAATTTTTTATTATCTTTTATATATAACTCAAACTGTAAGAATGCAATTCTGTATTATTTTTATGGAAAATTTGATTTCTTCATTTTGATATATCCATTATGTCATTTTCAAGTATAAAACTTACTGTAAGTTTAGGAATTGCTTATATTGTTGTTTAATTTATTAATAACTATATAGTTTCCCATTGATTTCAATGATTAAAAATTAATTATATAAACTATTAAAGTTTTTTAAAATTAATAAAAAATAAATTATTTAAATAAATTTCAATAAAATTCATTTAATTTCATCAATAATATAATAGTGTAAAAAATAGCATTTTGCTAAAAAAGAATGAAATATTTTTTCATCATCTTAATCAAAAATTTTTCTATTTTTTAATAAGTTTATTGTAATGATTAAATTTTTCTATATTAAACCTAAATCATGAATTTATTTTCTTATATCCAAGCTAATCTAAGCTTTTACAGCATATTCTCAAATCATTTGTGAGAAAATTGTATGTTTTTCAGTTTATCCAATGTATGATTTTGACATATTTTTAATATTTTATTTTTAATTATATTATTATTTTTTTATGAAAACTACACTTTAAACTGTATTCTTTTATTATTTCACATTAGACTTGTTAATCACTTGTAAGGTTATCAAGCTCAATGCTTATCACTTGGTACCAAATGATTAACAAAAAATATATATTTTGTTATAATAAAAGTTCAACAAGACTGCACAAAACAAAAACAAAAGTAAAATGCAAAGCCCTTTAGCAGTCAAAAACTTGACTGCTAAATATATTTTGTTAATCATTTGGTATCTCTAGTATTGAATTAGCTTATTCACTTTTGAGTTTTGAAAATTTTTCTTTTGAAATCATTTGCACCTTGTTAACAGATTTTTACCCTTTTAATATTTTCATTTGCATCCTTATCATTTTGATCTCACAGCCAAAGCAAATTCAATGTAAACAATTTTACATCAGCTCCCTTCATTTGATTTTGTCATTAATCGTAAATCTATTCATAATATGTTTATATTGTAATACAGGATTTAAAATTTTTGTTTACAGAAGATTCTTGATTAATGTCGGGATTAGTTTCTGAAAATTGTGACTCTAACTGAAATGATATTAAACTGAAATTAATAAATCCATAGGCTTAATATTATAAGTTGAAGTTATGTTCCAGAATGTTTTTTCTGATATTAGAATTAAGCACCAAGGCCAGATGGAATTCCAATTGAGCTGTGGAAAGCTGGTGGAGAAGCTGCAATCAAAGTACTAACAGTACTATGTCAGCATATTTGGGATAAGGCCAAGTGGCCAAATGACTGGAAGAAATCAACATTTATTCCTATACCAAAAAAAGATGACGCTAGTGAATGTGCAAATTATCATACTATTGCGTTAATTTCTCATGCCAGTAAGGTCTTACTAAAGGTTTTACAGAAAAGAATAGAGCCATACATGGAGAGAGAAATGCCAGCAGTACAAGCTGGTTTCAGGAAAGGCAGAGAAACACATAACCAAATTGCAAACATCAGATGGATAATGAAGAAGGCCAGGGAACACCAGAAAGATGTGTACCTGTGCTTTATTGATTACAGTAAGGCTTTTGACTGTGTCAATCATGCTAAGCTGTGGAACATTTTGAGTTCCATAGGAGTTCCTGTGCATCTTATTTTACTCATGAGAAACCTTTACATTGGACAAGAAGCTACTGTTAAAACAGAATTCGGAGATACAGAATGGTTCAAAATAAGAAATGGAGAGAGACAGGGCTGCATTCTCTCTCCATACCTTTTTAATTGTTACAGTGAATATGTTATGAGAATGGCTCAATTAGAGAATACTACAGCTGGTATTCGAATTGGTGGAGAAATCATCAATAATCTGAGATATGCTGATGACACCACTCTGCTGGCCGAAAACAAGGAAGACTTGATGGAATTGATTAAGAAAGTCAAAAAGGAAAGTGCCAAATGTGGACTAATGCTAAACATAAAAAAGACAAAAGTAATGACAACAAGCATATTCATGCTTGTTGTCATTACTTTTGTTGTCATATACAACTATGTCTTCCTTGGCTCCAGAATTGATAAAAACGGACAGTGCGCAGGACAGATACAAAAGAGGTTGACCCTAGGAAGAATTGCAATGACTGGTCTATCCAAGATAATGAAGGATAAAGATATTTCTATGTCAACCAAAGATAAGAATAGTAAGGGCAATGGTCTTCCCGGTAGTAATATATGGTTGTGAAAGCAGTTGGACAATCAGGAAATGTGAAAGAAA
The DNA here is from genome assembly GCA_000484575.1 of Olivierus martensii. NCBI lineage: Eukaryota > Metazoa > Arthropoda > Arachnida > Scorpiones > Buthidae > Olivierus > Olivierus martensii. The sequence continues at coordinate 5,178 of AYEL01013232.1, read as the reverse complement.
GATAGATCCTTTGAATTGTGAAACTGGAGAAGATTGCTCAGAATTCCTTGGACTGCAAGAAGAACCAATAAATCAATGTTGGATGAAGTCAAACCATGCCACTCCCTAGAGGTCATGATCACCAAACAGCAGCTTTCATATTTTGGACATGTGATGCATGCAGAGCATGGATTGGAAAAGATGATTATGCTTGGAAAGGTGGAGGGAAGCAGAAGAAGAGAACGACAATGAACAAGATGGATAGATAGGATCAAGACAACTACTGGAATGACTTTGAGAGAACTATGCGATCTGACCAAAAGCAGGTCTGAATGGAGAGAATTTGTCCACACAGTCACCAGAAGTCAAACTCGACTTGATGGCACATAACAACAACAATTTGATAACTTTTGGCATCTAATCAATGCTATATTGTTCAATAATGGAATGAAATGAAGGAAAAGCATGATTTAAGTGTAATTTTTAATTGGAGAAGGCTACATAACAGTTATATGTTATGATTTGTGGGAAAGAAAATTATTCAATAAAAGAACTTTAGAATTCACAGGGTTATATCTGAATTTAGTTTTTCTTGACATCAGTTGACATCATTCATTTGTTTTTAATAGTGGTACCATTCCAGTCCCTATCACATATTGAAAAAATAAAACCTATAGAGGTCAGTCAGATGATAGAGAAAGAGAAAGTTGATCCTTACCCTTTATATAAATTTTTCAAGGAATGGGATCCTAATTCCATCCCTTGGAATTAGGATCCCATCTCTTGGAATTTTAATTTTTAATTAATTAATTTATTTTGTTTTCACTGTAATAGCAAAATGACTTAAATGAAGCAATGTTATATATATTCCCTAATAATCTGAATTTTTATGGTTTATTCTTTTTTTATTTGAAAGAAATATAGAACAAATTGTCAGACTACTGGGGCATGTTTAGTTATTAAGATTATGAAACTTTAATATTATATATTTTCATTTTTAATTATATTAAATAGAATTTCTATTTATTGAATTATACAGGAAAACCTGTGCTGGTGGCCACCTGAGCTAGGTGGCCAACTTGCAAGCCGTGCCATCTTAATATCCGCCCAAGATATTAAGGTCCCATAATGCAGGATTTTTAAATTGTGTAAAATGGCCATTTGTATTCTGTGACCATGGCCAGTGATATTTAATTTTGCCACCTTGTGTGCAACATCTGCTATGTGACCAGCAAATTGTGTTTTGATCAGAAATGCCAGATGGGCTCTAGATTTTCTATCAACTGAGCATTCTAAAGTGAAAAAAATCATGAAAACAGACATTAATTAATAATTTTTTTCCTTAGATTTAATTATCAAATTGAAATTATTTCATAAACTTTGTATTTTAGACTTTGATGTTTATTAAAGAAATTTATAGCTAACTATGTCTGGTGGCCAATCTTTGTTTGGCAGCCATAATCTCATCTGCCAAAAGGTGGCCATCTAGCACAGGTTTTCCTGTATTAAATAATATATTACAATATAGATATAATATGAATACAGTTATCATTAATGATTTGTGACAAAATCAGATGAAAAGGTTAATGTAAAGTTAATCATTTTTTTGGCTCTGGAGAGTAAACAATAAAAATTCAAAAATTACTAATGAAGTGAAAAAAATTTCAAATCTGGAAATGAAACTATTGTAAAATTAGCCACAATTTCTTTGTTTTTAGCATCTAAATAATGAGAATACAAAAGAAAAAAATTTTAAATTCAAAAGTAAGGACTGATTTAAAGATTTAAAATGAATATTTCAATCTTAAAATATTTTAAAATGAATATTTTCCAGATAATATTCATTACTTATTCATTTAAAAAATTATGTACAATCTATTTTTTTGTGCAATATAATATTTTTTTTGGAGAAAGTATTATAAAATGATATAATTTGCAGTAAGTGAAAATGATGATTACAGTATTTCACTGCATCTTTTATGAAATCCATACACTATACTAACAAACTGTTTCATTGTGAGTTATTTATTAATCCCAATCTGTCTATTATATTTTATTATCTGTCTCTAAATGTGTAGATGTAAACAAAAAATATATAATATGTATATATAGTTTCTTTTATTGTAAATATAATTAAAAAGTAAAGTTTTGATTATATGTTTTTCTGATTATCTGTTGCAAAAAACTTAACTTTTTCTGCTTTTTATCATTATTTAATGCATACATATTAACAAGCCTTAAAGCAGGTATTTAAATCACAAAATAGTTAATTGTAAAATGCTTTCAGCTTTGCAGCCATATTCAGTTGCCTATTATAAAAGAAGATAAAAAAATTTTAACATTTTTAGAATATTCTATGTGGAATATAAAACATATATTTTTTTAAATACAAACAATCAGAAAATTATGATCTCTAAATAATATTTATATTTAAAATTAACAATATTTTATGATAAAATTAACGCTTTTTTTATATATATGATAATACATTCAGTAATCTACATATTATATAATTTTATTTTTCATCTTTTAAAATTCATTAGAAAACATGCAGTTTCTTTAGTCAGTGGCAGGGAGTTATTATCTTAACTTGAATTTCTTATATATCACTTCCATATGGGAGTAAGGTCTTCTGATGCATTTATATTTGCAACATATCTGTTCTTTACTCTCTCTTTATGTATTTGACAACTTCAGCTATTCTTCCTTGTTCTTTATCATCTATTTGTCTGATTATTTTTGCGTGGTCTTACTTGATGTTTAAGTTACAAGTAATCACTCTTCGTGTGAGGACAGAAAAAAAAGACATCATAGCTCTCACACAGAGAACAATTATCTGCATTTAAACATCAAGTAGGACCAAGCAAAAATAGTCAAACAACTACATGACAAAGAACAAGAAAGAATAGCTGAAATTGATTCAAATATGGTATTGAGCACAACACAAGCATTTTGCTTGGATGAGCAAATGGCATATCATCTTTTCAAACAAATCTTACTACAGTATGCTGCATCTTGATGGATGAATCCATGTTTGGCAGTACTGTGGTGACAGCTCAGTGAGTCATACATTATTCCATTCCTGCTCACTTCTCATATACCTTAGGGATACTATGGACAGCAATCATTACATCACTGGTGTTGGAACTTATTGTGATATCTTATCTTCAGGGCCTGCCTGGTGCCATTTACCAACATGACAAAGCATGACCACATGTGGCATAAAATGTCCAGCAATTCCTGAATAGCCACCATGTGTCACTTTTGCCTTGACCTATATATTAACTGGATATTTCACCTATTGTGTAGTGCATGATCTCCTGACGACTGGCACACTAGAGCTCACCCATGACTACAATTGATTAATTTTGGCAATATATTAACACTGGCATTCCCAAACATACATTCAATGTCTCATCTGCTTTATACTGGGCAGTATAGAAGTAGTTATTGTCATTGACAGTAGTTACACAAGATACTGATTTATGTGTGTTCCACATGTTTCATCAAGTTATTTTTATAATCGTTTCACCCTTGTAACCTAAGGCCTCTTATAAAATAATGCAAATTTATAACTTTATGTTCAATTATCCAAATAAGAAAATAATATAGATACTTCTTGATAGACAAAAGACTTGCATTATTAGTAGTGTTATGTAAATCAAATATATGGAAATTATTTTATAATTATATATAAAATTAAAGACAACATTATTATTTTACAACTATGAATTGCAATATTAGAGTAAAATAAATACAGATATTTTAATATTAAAATTGGTATTTTATAAAGAAGTTTGCAAGATACAATAAATTATAATCTGTGATATTACATACAGTGGTACCTTGGTATATTCCTTAATCCATTCCAGATCCTTGGACTTATACCAAACAGGATGTATACCAAACGAATTTTTACTATAAGAAATAGAGAGAAAATGATTAATCTGTTCCCATGGAAAAAAATCTTATTGTTATTGACATATTATACATTAATGTGGTTGTGTAAAATAATTTAAACACTGTCTAATACTAAAATACATAAATACAAAAGCAATTACAGTAGATGAAATAATAAAAATTAACAACATTGCTTTGCTGAGAAGAGTACTAGAATGGTTCTGAGAAAGGAGGAGGAGGAGATGTTATTGTTTGGAAGGAGAGTCCGCTTCCAATAAAACTTCAAGAATCTGAAATTCTGGTGTTTTTCTCTATTTTCTGTCTCTTTTCCCTACTTGGACCTTGTTGAGGCTCATCTGGTTTGACTTTTACTAAAAATCTGTCCAAAGAACTTTGCTTCTGCCTTCTCCTCAGGATGTTTTGGAAATATGACATTATCTAGAGTGACCAGACAATGCTATTATGACTTATTATAATTTTTATATAAGGAATGTGTTTTTTAAGTGAATACACAACAGACTCATACAAGTTTTAGCATGCGAGATGGTTGTATTCCAAACAAAGATCATATACCAAGCAAAATTTTTCGCATCCAAACAGTACATATACCAAGTTGGATGTATTCCAAAAGCAAACGTATACCGAGATACCACTGTATATAATTTATTTCAAATATGAAAATTTTGAACATATAACAAAACAGCAAATCAAAAATGTAAAATTATAACACCACACAAAATATAAATTTAATTTTTATTCTTATATATATAAAATTATTAGAACATTTATCAAATAGTATTCAAAAAACTAACAAATTAAACATTTCAGTTTGGCATTATGCTAAACATTGCAATAATTCAGCAGAATCCATAGATGGTCCATGCAAGTCCAGATAGATTCTCCCAGATTTGTAAACCATATATCAATTTGTTTTTTTTTGCATAATTGAATAATTGGTCTATCAGTCAATAATTTAATTAAATATCAAAGTAATATAAGAGATGTGAGTTGATGATGGCATTCATAATAGGATACATATATAAAATTTAAAGTTCTTTTTCTGCTCCAAAAATATATTATACATAAACTTTCTACTGTATCCGTGTTGGGCCCCGCATCTATAAATTCTATTAAGCTCTTCATTTAAAAAGACATTATTACTGCAATGCGTTAACACACGCCTAAAATATGCACGGAAAGCTGATTTTTTATAGGTCCAGGGATCGTACGACCATTTTTGTATTAACACCAGGGTATTCGTGGGTTTAATGAATACCGTAGTTTCCAGGCATTCGGCTC